>JAHPZR010004060.1:7500-15000 GCA_019787425.1 Platygyra sinensis
TGTTAGGAAATATCAAAATAGAACGTCCAAAGTGGCCAGAAAAGCTTTTAATATGGGGGAGGTCTGGAACCCAGTATGCTGTCATGGTAACAGAACTGTTAAGCTCGTATTGTGGAGCACATTTAGTGAAGTCTTACTGCAAAGAATCGAACATTTCTGTTGCAAATTGGCTGAGATATCTCTTTTCATCATATTGTAACAAAATTTGGTTGTGTATGACGTCATCGCTCGGCTAATTTGCGTATTCTAAAAACCTGAATATCTCTGGAACTAAAGGAGATATTTAACAATTAGACTACGAGCCCGAGCTTTCTACGAGCAGATAGTCATGCGATCATCGAGGCGCAGCAGTATCGCTCGTAGAAAACGAGGACGAGTAGTTGACGAGGGCGCAGCCCGAGTCAACTATCGCGCGATAGAAATCGAAAGCGAATAATCTAATTGTTTTACTATAAATCTACTAGTCGTCTCAAAACTTAATCTAAATCCTCTTCTCAACACTTCGAAAACGCCAAGAAACGGCCGTCATTTTGTTAACGAGCGCCCACTGTTACGCTACTCACTATCTATCACAGATTATATAATAACCCAAGTTATTCTCGCATTTTGATTGGTTCTCGCCTATGATCTATTAGAGGACAGATGCACGATTGACGTCATCATTACAAAGTTTTTCCCTCTGCTGTTTTAAAATGGCGGAAAGTTTTGAGAATTAGGATAATATTTTACGTAACAAGGCAAAAAATGTACAAAAAAGTCTTGCCGAGGCATTGAACAGGTTTGAGAAGCCAGAAGAAGAAAGATAAAGCCATTTCCTTCAGAAAATGATCCAGAAAAAAATTTCGAGCAGTCTCAGTCGGCAGTCGAGCGAAACTAAACCACGCACAAAATTGGGCTTGGTAAGCCGAGAACCAATTCTTTATTTCGAATTTAACAAACCCAATATAAACAAAATGTTTCTGAGATTAATATATTTGAAAAGATTCAACCAGGAGGGAGGGGTCAACTTTGTTATTGCGGCAATGCGATTGCGCGGCCGATGATCTTTGCCATTATGACGTCACAAGTGAACCGGTCCGAGAGGTTTCAATGGCCGCCAAAATATGACACCAGAAAAGTTTTTCATCCGATGATTGCTCAGAGAATTTGAAAGAAACGATCAACAGTGCAGGAATAAAGTGACCTGTTAATATTGTGATCAAAAATACTTTGGTTTTCAAAAAGTAGATGTCGGAAGGCGCAAAAACGAGCACAATTTCGAGAGCGCTCAATTGATACCGCGATTGAAAAGTTGAGCTTTTTGCCCTTTTCTTGGGCGATATCTGGAGAACAAAACAATGAACTACACGAACACAAAAATATCACCTTGATGTGGTTTAAAACGTTTGATTGGTGTGAAAACGACTCATTAGACATATACGTAAAAAAGATCAGTGGGTTTAAACCCATTATTTTGTGAACGATATCGCGGGCCTATGAAGGACCTGCTGATCAAATTACACTCGAAAACCTCGAAATATTTGGCAGGAACTGCTCCCCTACAAAGACATTTGAACTATCAAGTCATATGCTGGGTTTGAAAGTAGATAATGAACCAAGGACTTATTTTTCTTCGCTAAATTATCGGCAAAACCGTCGAAGATAACAACATTTTCTTTTTTTCTTTTTTTTTCTCTTGAAACTTAGATCTAATGACTATTATTGGCTTTTTCTCAATAAACAGAAGTCCCAGCTGGCCACTGGTCCAATGAAATGGGACCGCGAATTTGCTCCGACGGCTCTGCCATGGAACCAGATCTTTGATAGAGTGAAGCTTATTTGTAAGGAGAATCAACTGAGAGAATTTTACTTTAAGTTAATCCATCGCATCATCGCTACGAAGGAAAACTTACTCTCTATGGAATCACAGACAATGATATATGTTTCTACTGTGGTGAGCCTGACTCAGTTCTTCACACATTTCAAAACTGTAGTACGACAATTTCATTTCACAATCAGCTGCTGAACTGGTTCAATGAGATGCATAACACCTCAATATCCCCGGCAAACTATGAATTATTATTTGGTATGACCTGTCGGAAGAATAATTATATTATTAGGAAATTGAATTTCTGTTTATTATTTGCTAACAATTATTTACATTATCACAAGGTAAATGAAAGGAAACTTGATTGGATTGAGTTTACATCAAAATTAAATGCCAAGTTAAAAATAGAAAAGCAAGTTTCTGGTTCTCTTTTATGATGCTCCTTCGCATTTTCTTTTTCTTTTCTTTTTTGTCCTGTTAATACTTTAACTTAAAAAAAAGGAAAGGAAAAAGGACATCATCGAAGTGTCTATAGGTATCATTAGTTTTTATTCGTAGGTCTTGTAAGAATCTCATTGTAAGTAGTGCAGATCTGTTGAAAGAGTAAAGTATAGTATTGTAATTAGGTTAAGTATCTACTATTTTCAGTAGTTTTCTCCTTTGTTGTAAAAAATATTGTAAAATTCATTAATTATTCATGAGCGTGCAAACCAATCCCAGCACAATATTCAGATCACATGTACACAACTGTAAACCCCAATACAAATCAACTGTCTGAAAGCTCGGGGAGGGATTGAATAGGTAGCAGGGAAAGGCTGGGGTTGATGAATTATTAAACAGTAGAATTAACTTTTGATACAAACTCCTGCTCAGCTAATTAGTATTCATAAACTTTTGATACAGATCTCTACTGATTAAAATGAATAACAAAATGGACATATTTTCATCATAGAATTTAATGCGATGAAATATTGCTTCAAAGAATGTCGTTTTACCTCCTGTCACTTTTCTCCATTATGTTAAACGCCTTTTCTCCTTGTACGTTTCCCAAATGGCGATTAATGCCGCAAACAAGTAGGTACAGCGTCTTAGGAGGGTAGCGTTCCCCGGTTTGCTTCGCAACTTCACAAATGAATTTGCAGAGCCAGAAGTTTAAACTGTCGGCGGACATGTGCTCGAGTGGGACTGACAAGTCCTCGACATTGGTCGACTCAAGTCCGTTGCCTCCAGATGTTTCCAACTGCGCTTTTTTGTTCATTCTCGTATTCTGCCAGGCAGTAAAAACGTTCACCGCCCATTTTGTATTGTACTTGGTGTTTTTAGGTACGGTTTCAGACAATAACAAAATTTCTTCCTTTTCAGTTTTCGGCGGACGAAAACGAACTGTTGCCATACTGGCGATTTGGCAGTGACTGAAAATTTAGAATATTTCTATTATTGTCTCATGCACTGTCTCCTGTGGGACGTACAGCATTTTGGCATCCATGTCACAAAACAATACTTTGCATTCAATTTATTGTTTTCCTTTCGCAAGTAGGTGAAAATATTTGCGTCCGATGTGTATGGCATTCTGGCATGCATGTCCAATGAACGAATCCCATAACAATACTTTGCATTCAATTTAATGTATTCATTTCCCAAGTAGGATAAAATATTCGCGTGAGATCTGTATGAACGTTTACAATGGCGAGCCGATAGGCGAGCCATTGTAAACGCCCATACAGATCTCCCGCTCATATTTTATCTACTACATAACGGTTGTTTAAAATTTAAAAAAAAAAAATTTCTTCCGCGAGGCCAGGCAGCTGACGCAAGCTACCGAGGAGACGTCTTGTGGATATTTAAGCTGCTAAACTGATATAACATCGCTGTACAGGAGACATAGATGAATCAGTTAATATTCGCAATATCATGAATGAGACCTGTTGGCAGAAATGTGCTTCATCTCATTTCAAAAATGTTCGTTTAATAGGAGATCGCAGCAGGACCTGATTCCTCGGGCGTCCGCATACAGCGCAAGGAACGTATCCTAAACCGGTGCTTTGGGTTATAATTTTTATCATTTCTTACAGTGAGTTCACTTAAACCTGTATAGACTGTTCAAGAAAACTGTGCAGGATGTGATATGAACTAAAAAAATCCCGCGGGGGAGGGGGGTACTCCCATGTATGGGCTATATAAGTACGTGCCGCGGAATAGGGTATGGTTTTTGAGGTTCTCGGTCCTTAAATAAGGTATCTTTTTGACCCTTTTGTAACTGTGTTCCTGGTGTGGCCCTTAGATAGGGTAGCTAAATTGTATTATCTAATACTGGAGCGTGAAAACGCTCGCCTATGGGAATGTTTTTGTTTAAACTTGATGTGTCCTTTAAGTATTAACAAAATGATTTTGCAACAGAGGTTTAATTACCTTGAATAGGGTGTCATTTTTCGTGCTTGGGCCTTTAAAAGGGTATCAATTTTCGCTTCTTAGTCCTTAAATAGGGTTAGGGTTTAAGAACCTTCGCGGCACACCCCTTTCCAAAATTCGCGGGAGTACCCCCCCTCCCGGGAAAAAAAATACAGAATTTGGTTCCAAGCAGCTAGCGAACAAACCTACAAAGAAATATACTAGAAAAGAGTATCACAGAGGATGCACTTGTAAAAATAAACCCCAAGCATGATTTCTCCCCAGCTCTTTCCATCCTGGGCTCCCATTTACTTTTTCCATTGATGAGTTTATTACTGGCTTCAAGAGAGAGCATCATGCAAGGGACTAGTCCAGTCCCTGAACTCTCCTTTCTTCCCGCCCCATATAGGGGCTGAACCCGAGCGGGCGAAAGAAGAGTCCAGGATAACTTGCATGCGCATGCTCAGAACGCCGCCATTCCCCCCCCCCCCCCCCCCACCCCCAAATCGGGGGAAAAACCATATTTGGTAGTATTTTCCAGATTTGGCTTGTGGCGCGATTTTCTGAATGATAATATACAAGCAACAATTTCTGCATTCAGATTGATTAAAAAAAAACATGTCAATTAATCCCAAATCAGTGGAATTCACCAGTGCCACGCTAAACCACATTCGATTTGTTTTTTTTATCATAATATCAAAGATAACGAAAGAAATCTTTGCCAAGATTTGTTGACAATTAAAAACACCGACTCGGGCTTGAAAGTGCACGCGCTGCATTATGCAAATGAGCTACTTGTACGCTTCAGACTTTCCTTTCAAAAACTTTTGCAAAATCGCTCAACGTACAGAAACAATACGAAAATGTTTGAGAAAAGATTAATGACGCGTACTCGTTGTCGATAAGAGTGCAGACCACGATAAACCGTATTTCGATTTTTACGTTTTTATGTTTCTTACGACAATATCAACGTCAAAGAAAAGGTTTCATTCAGAGCGCGAGCTGAAAAAGGCATTGCGCGACACATTGACGTGAGCGGCGTGGTTGGGACCTAGTAATTTTTGATTGGTTCGTTCTGAGCATGCGCATGCAAGTTATCCTGGACTCTTCTTTCGCCCGCCCGGGTTCAGCCCCTATATGGGGTGGGAAGAAAGGAGAGTTCAGGGACTGGACTAGCCAGTGACAAGCAAACATATTTGGCAAATACCCTCATAAAACCACACAAGATAGGTTTTTAAATGTTTAATTGACAGTGTAAAGACTATAAATAGATGGTTTTCCATGATTGTATTGCCAGAAACGGGCCTGCTTGAATGGTCTTGCAAAGGTAGTGGAAGATGCTGTTAACCTAAGTTTTAAAAAGATCAAATAAGTCTCTCATTAATATTATTTACCAACTGGAGTAAATGCTTATATGACCTGCCCCTTCCCTCATTTGTTTTATAGCACTCCTAACTATATTCAACAGAAAATGTAAACTAAAAGATAAATTTCCTGAGGTCTAGCACCAGGAATTCAATGTGTATTAACCACTAAAAAATGTAATTCTCTCAATAAAATGATCCAACCCCATCCACCGTTTAAGTTATGTCCAAGCAGATACAATATAATATGAAAAATGGCTTTAGTAATCCTGCTGAGACAACTTCATTTCAGCTAAACACTTGATAAAGTTGCCTCAGAGGAGTCTGATAGGATTTTCTCTAATACCCATGACCAGATAAATGGGCCCTTGTACTATCTCCTCCACAGAGGCTCCATACGGGAAGCTGAATAGGCCTTATCACGGTTTTAGACACCATCTTGACGGGTAGCAAGCGGTCAGATTACAGTGTTTGTTTGGGAATCTGACCACAAATAACTTTTTCCAAAATTGAACTTTACACAATTTATGAATTGCAATGTTAAAATACCAGGTAGAAGATTGTATTCACCAAACAATTTTGGAGTATATAGCTTAACTAGAAGATGCTCAGTTAATTTTTTAACTTTCCATACATTTGTTTGTAAAATTTGGCTGGTTAGATGGACGTCTAGATGCAGTTTGTGGGAAAAAAAAAAACAGATTAAAGTATAAAAAAATGAACTGAACGTCTTCTAGCCAACAATATCATATTCCCATTTTCATTGCTGCACTTAACTCTCTATTAAAATAAAGTCTACAGTCTGCCTCCTATGTCTACATTTTGCATTTCGACCACCATTTTCCAGTAGGCAGGCTTGAGTCTTAAATAATTAAATAATTAAGCTGAAGTTCTTGTTTGTGAAAGCCCTCATTTCTATCTTTGTGGATAATATTTGTCTGCTACTTCTGTTGCAGAATATGTGAAAAGGTTTTAGTTTTATGAAAGAACACTCCGAGCACGATCGCGAGGTCCAGATATTTCATACTCAAATGGACAGATCATTTTTACGGCTGATTCTTCAAAATCATCTTCAACTGCAATGTTTTCCTGAACATATAAGCTATTTCGTGACGAAGTTACACGTTTCTTTGGGTTACTGATCTCGTAAAAAAAAGCAATTTTACAAGACGAATAGTCAAAATTTTGCACTACAAATTTCCACTCGAGAGCGATGACTGTAATACTTTAAATACGCTTTATGTAAGATTTTTCGGTTATAATTAAAATCTACTTACCTCTCAAGAAAGAACAGTGGTAATTACTTCATGAGATCCAAATGCAACACCATTTGAAGCTGGAATGATTGGAGAAATCCGACTGAAAACGTTGTTTAACCCACAGGCGACGGCGCCATTTTCGAAAATTTTGTGCATTTTGCGCGCTTCCTTCGCCGTGACGTCATAATGGCAATGATCATCGGGTCAACCAAATCTGACGTGTTGACCTCTCCCTCCTGGATTCAACTATTCCCAGTGTCAAAACAACTGCTTACACACTGACTGATGTCAGGAATGAAACAACAAAACATCACTTCTTAAAATCGGTAAAATAAACACATAACCTTGCTTTCCGATGCGAATGTTCCTGTCCGTTTCAGGGCAGAGCAGCGAGTTAAGTATAGCTAACCGCAGCTCACGGCCGACAGTATCACAGCTAAAATGTGTCCCCGACACTATATCAAACTGATTTGAGAATCACCAACACAGAAGACAAAAATCTCCACCGTCATTTACGCTCCTTCATTCAAAACTCGAATCAAATGGCCTCTAGGTTGACCGCAACCACAAGTTTTCCGAGCGTATTTTTTCTACTCCTGCAATTTTCAAGGCCACGTCCAAGCTTTTCGGCTCACAGGACTGCTCTGATGACAAAAAGTAACTAGATTTTCCCAGCATTTTC
>JAHPZR010004060.1:27500-32496 GCA_019787425.1 Platygyra sinensis
CCAGGTTGGGAGAATGACCCCGCAAGCGTTTTGCCCATAGGCATGCCTTTGAACCCGATTATAATTACTCGGGCTACGGTGGTCATTCTCTCCGAACTCGAATTTGCAGTTTCCGTTTTAAGTACATCTTCTGATTCTTTTTTTGGTGCTTTTGTTTTAGCCTACAACAAAACGTCACAGGGAAGATACGTTGACGTTTATGCCCTTAGAAGCGGAGGAAAAAAGCAGGCATATAAATAGGGAAATACGATGGGTATTTCTGGAGGGTAAACCGAGTTTGGATCGGAGAAAATGGCATCAGAAGACGTTTGTCTCACCCAGGTTCATGGTATTCTTGCGGGGGAAACTCCTAACCTGATGGATTTGTCGTTTCGCTATCCGCACTCCTTTCAATCCGGTCAACTTCGCACCCGAATTGCATTCTGGGAAAAATTTTGGACGGGTACTAACCTGCTAAGGATGCATGTCCTTGAATGGTTGGAACAAGGGGTGGACGTCAAAAAATTCATAAAACCCTTTAGGGGATCATTTTTCGGTGCAAAGTATGAGAGCGCGGAACCCCCGTCTAGACGTTTTAAGAACCACTACTCTTGCAAACAGTTTTCGCAGTTTGTTACGGAAACGATTTTGAAACGTATTGAGTCAGGAGCGATCCGTGTTTGAAGCAAAGTGGGTGAAGTGGCACCGCCCCACCTCGCCCTTCCCACGATCGAGCCACAAAGGCCGAGGTTATGCACTGATGCTAGGTTCTTAAACTTGAGGATGGTCGACACCCCCTTTTCGCTGGAGACGCTTGTTGGCGTTCCTCGTTTTGTATACCCTAACTCCTGCATGAGTAAAATTGATGACAAGTCTGGCTATGACCATATTTTGCTTTCCTTTGATTCTCAGCAGTATTTTGGTATTGAATGGCAGGGATGGTGGCTGCTTGGAGTTACGCTTCCCTTCGGTTGGAAGAACTCCCCGTTTATATACAAGACGGTTGGTCTGGCCCCCTGAATTTTTTTCATTTAGCGCTGGTTTCAAAAAAAAATGTTGGTAGTGAGAAGCTTCTTCTCTACTAGCCACTTATATTTTTCCAGCAGACTTAACTAGGTCTGTTTATTTTTATGTACTTTTTTATGTACCACGTCATTTTCAAGCGCGCGCACCGAGTCAAAACCTCAACAAAATATAGAGCTGATGACCTTTACGTTAACTTTGTGTGCGAATATTTTTGTTGGACGCTCGGTGACCCCCACTTTTTTTCGGCAGATCACTTCCTTTTCTGATTCTTTCCATTATACTAAAAAAACAAAAAAAATCTGTACGTGGGAGGTTTTAATTATTTCTCATATACTATTCAAATAGGGTCGAATTGATACATGGATACAGGTGTGCGTAACTTAGAAGTTTTATTTTTTTAAGGCTAATTCTAGCTGATTTAATGACATATGTAGCAAAGATCTATCAAATAGGCCCATATATGCTGTGTTAAACACACATAACTTAGATATGATTCTTCAACTTAAATATATGCCGATAGTAATGAATCCGGCCAGAATCGCCTCGAATGACTGGAAATGCTAGAAATGCTATGGTATGAGCTACGCCTTATCTTCAAAACGAGTTCGGTGACCCCCGATTTTTTTTACGTTTTAACCTAATCTTATCATTTTCTACCTGCAGTCAAAGTTTCAAAAAATTCTGTACGTGGGAAGTTTTTGGGCGCGAACGTCCTTAAGTTACAAGATGTAAACGTATCAGAAAACTCTCCTTTTTTCTTTCAAAACCTTTACCTTACCTGATTATATGTCGTTCTAAACGGGGATTCTGAAAATGTTTTATTCCTTTGTCATTATTTCGTATTTTTGCCTAGTCCCAGTCCCTTTCCAATGGATATATATTGTAACTGAAGCAAAAGAAATAAATCTATCATCAAACTCCGATTAATTCTCTAAACTTGGTGGTTATGGCCATTCGCATGAATTAAAATTAGTCAAAGATTCCAACTAGAATTTCTCGTAAATTTGGATTCAACTTCAGTTTATAAACAACTGGATGTGGCATGTCACGTGGCCAAGGAGCAAAGTTCTTGAACCTTTTTTCAAATGCTTCCCCGTATGCACGTTTATAAGCGATAGCTTAAATATATTTTAAATTAGACCACCCCCTCCAAAATATACCGTGAGGCTAAAATCTATCACAGTTTTTTAAATACTCTTTTACCTTATTAAGGTAAGGATCGGCTTTTTTCAGTTATACAAATGGTTTATATTATGTACTGTTGTGATTCTACCACCAAAGGATCCCATTAATATTTTTTTCTGTGGAATGCCGTATTTCATTAAACAAAATTCTCTGAGAAAATCCGTCGACACGTTCGAGACAATGTCCTTTATTCTGCTGGATGCTTCAACGAGCTTTTTAGGATTTTTAGAAGTCTAGCTGTTGAAGTCATTTTACTGTAAATTTTGACTGCATAGATGCTTTCATTTGAAAATGGTATCATCGAGTCGAAATATTTGGACTGTCATCCACAATTTCTTAGCTAGAGGTCAAATATTAGCCTACAGCCGTCCTTCTGCGCTCCCGGCCCGAATGGCGTTTCGCGTGAAGGACGTCTGCGATTCACCGCCGAAAATTCCATACTGATGTGTCTTTGTTCGGCTCAGTCAACACCATGGTTTTTATCCTCCATGTGGATCTCATCAGTTACCAGTATTTCTAAAATACTCTGTATGTCTGAAGTTGCTAGCGTAACTCGTATATATTTGTGAGAATGTAAGACATTTGCGGCTTGGCACAAACCTTTCAAGACTGCAAATGATAATTTATTCAAAATTATAAAGTTCACGTTTACGTCATCTGTATGGAATTTTCGGCGGTGAATCGCAGACGTCCTTCACGCGAAACGCCACTCGGGCCGGGAGCGAAGAAGGACGGGTGTTTTCGCAGGCTAGTCAAATATTGACACACTTATAATTTTTCAAATGCAGCCCCTAGAACATCAAGAAGGTATGTTCATTTCGTTTAATCTACAGGAAGTTGTCAATTCTGGTCTGTGGAGCTCTTCCGCAGAGCCCAGAGACTTATCGCGAAGATTAAGAATACGTTTTCTTTCGACTCGCTCTGTAATCCATAAAGTCAATAAAAAGTTTTGAGAGCTGTCTGCTCACACAAAACGTTAATTTTCCGACTTTCAAAAGAAACAGTGCCACCCAATAGATCGTTTGGATAATCACGAGTCCGGCGGCATAACTCGAAATTTCAGGCAAATTGTGCACTTTTTGGTACAAGCATAAAATCTGGCACATTGATAGCAGTCACCAATACGAGCATTTTCAGATATAGTGCCAAGTTGGACGTCCACTGGTTTCCATGGAAACCACACTTTTTTAAAATTCATGAATTTCCTTTCTTTATATTCTAGTTTATCGGCCATTACTTTCATTTCAATGCTTCCAACTTATTAATTTACCATGTTCTATTTGCTTAAGCATATGGCACGTTGCCCTTAAAGGCGTGTTGCCATGGAAACGAAAAATCAAAATTCCACATTTGCTGAAAATGAAAGAAAGTTCTGCGTCTTGCCGATGGACCTCCGGTTAGACCATTGTCTGCAATAAAACCTACAGAGTTTTAGGTGTTCTTAAATTTCCCTATCACTATAAAGTTAATTTAGTCACGAATGCGTTGGCCATCACACACACAAACACGAGATAAGATATATAAGATAAGTTCAATTTTGATACATCTTCTCAAAGGTTTTTTAGAAACTATTTAAAAGAAGGGTAGTAACATATTTCCACATCATCTTTGCCGCAGTTCTTTTTACAACGACAATGACCCAGCACTTTGCAGCTAGCAGCTGTCGTGGCTGCATCTACCCCTGTCTACCTAAATGTGTAGTCAGACGGGAAGTACAGGGGCTGAAGCCCGTTTCTCGAAAGACCCGGTAACTTTAACGGGCCCGGAATCATATTTTGAAATCAAAGTCTCAAGAAAAGTAGGGTGTGTTCTGACCTCCAATGAATGCCATTTTGTTTCTTTAGCTGATAACTTTACTGTGCAATTTTCAAATTTTTGAAACTCCCATCCGGAATGGAAAACAAAACAGCTTAACGGACCCGGTAATTACCGGGAGCTTCGAGAAACGGGCCCCTGAACACTTAAGAAAATGGACATGGTATGCCATCCTAATCTGAAAACGGGCGTTTTTACCTGCAGAGATAGTCGATAATAATATCGATCACTACACTTCGTGGTCAACCGCTATATGCCTTCACGGCACCCGCGGTATTGCACTGATTCAACACCCTAATGAAGCATGCTATATATCAAGGAGGATACGCGTGGGAATTAGCCAACATTCCAACCATTCTACGACCGAATCTGCCACTCCTACCAGATGTCACAACTATGGCACTTTTGCGCTTGGCTATCAACATGCCAAAGAGCATGTAGTCTGTCAACAATTTTTTTCTAAGCTGAGTATGTTTGCGTGCAGCATGCAACCTATACATGGTAAACGCGGGTCTCTTAACTTTTGACATGCGAGGGCATTCTTTGGATTTACTGGCGGGCTTCATGACTGGAATTTAGCGTTTGTTGCTGGTGCAAAGTCTGGGGTAATGATTCCTATTTGCAGTTCTGAGGGAACCGAGAGGGAAAGGTCTGGTGGCTTTAAGTGTTTTACTGAGCATTTCTTAACGTTCTACGATTAACTCATCGTATTGATATCGTTTTCCGCAGAGGAAGCGTAAAAACATCAGTCATTCTATGTCTTCGTTAAACACTAGCAATACCACTTTAACTTGGGTGTCAGCAGTCAATAACACGCATAGAGTGTATCTCTTGCTATTCCGCCGCTACGCCTTTTGTAAAACCCTTTTCTCGAGTCGCGTTCTAGAATTTTGTTTGTGTGAAATCAACTCAGATGTAGTAATAGATTGGCAGTTACCTTTTTCTCTCTTCTAATGACTTTTCCATTATTATGTTGTCGCCCGCGGTTGCC
>JAHPZR010004061.1:10000-15000 GCA_019787425.1 Platygyra sinensis
CCCTAGGTTTATTTACATGGTTTTTATATGTTTCACACAGGCCCCTTTTTCCATTTACATGGTTTTTACGTGTTTCTTTCAGGCCCCTTTCATTCATTTACATGGTTCTTACAGGGTTACAAGCAGGCCCCCCTTTTCATTTACATGGTTTTTACATGTTTCCAAACAGGCCTCCTTTTTTCATTTACATGGTTTTTACATGTTTCATACAGGCCCCCTTTTTGCATTTCCATGGTATTAACAGGGTTACAAACATGACATTTCCAGAATTTTTATAGCATTCGGTTGAATTATTTACAAATTTTTACACGGTTTAGTAGAGCAATTTACATGTTTTTTACAACAGAAGATACTGTAAAAGTGCTTAAAATATTTTACAGGTTTTTTACATGCTTTTCTAATAATCTTTGTCGAAACAGACAATGTAAATTGCCATTTACAGAACATTTACATGCTGTATTAAAAGCTGTAAATTTCCTGTAAATTTATTTTACGATACCCCAACATGTAAATTGAAATTTACAAACAATGTAAATCAAGATTTACATACTGTAAATTAAAATTGACATGTCGATGGAAATTTTCAACTTTTCCAGTGTATTTAACGAGGAAAACATTTTACAGTCCTAGACTGAGAAACCTGTGGCCCTCACATAAATTACAACAAGCAATGTTACACTGAAATTGCAATTCTTGGGTTGCACCGTCATGCAAGGAAAATAATTGTTCGAAAACCACTCAGTGAAAAAAAAAAAAAAAAAAAAGGAAAAAAGAAAAAAAAATCATAAAATTATAATGTTATAGGAGATAACTAATTAAGAATCTTCTCTAAGTTTTAGGTCTGTACGTTTTCCCGATCTTTAAATAATTGTCGAAATATTTTGCACAAATTTACAGAGCCCTGTATGTCCCCGCCATGTTGGTGTCCCTTGGAGGTACATCAACATGGCGGCCGCCGAAAAAAAATTACAAACATCTAGAATTTACTTTGGCTGTCTAGGGCAGAAGAACAAGAAATACTTACAATATTCTCAAAGACGTCAGGTTATCAAATATTCCATGCGGGAGGCTGCTCAGTTTGTTGCCGTCCAACCATCTGCAATTTATTTAACCGTTTTCATTTTAAAGCAGTTAAAATTTTGTTAAACACACAAAAATAAGCTAAGGAAATACATGCTAGAGTAATACACTTCGATTGAATTGATTAGGAATTAGGTCGAGAATGTCCATTGATGCGGCGCAAACTAATATCCCAAAACTATAAAAATGCTTTATCAAAAAAAAAAAGAACCTGTTGGCCAGATAGAAAAGGTCATAGACAGGCCAACACAGGCTCTCCTATGTGGTTTTCGGTAGCGGCATATAAGCCTATAACTAAGGTTTTGCTCTGACGAGCATTTCTTTGAGCGATCTCTCCCTTCTTTGTATGATATAATAGGAGGAGTTCCATAATTAGTTCTCAGCAGTGGCTAATTTTGGGTGAGACATTTTTGCATCAGTAGTTGTTTAAAGTTTTTTACCCCTGGATGGTATGACGTCACAAAAGGCATAATTTTGCCTTTAGTCTGTTTGGTTTGTTTTTTAGCGCCGACTGCCGTCCGGCAAAGGAGACCCCTGATAACGTTGTTTCAATTAGGCTTTTGGGGTAACCACGTACTTCAAGTTACACATCGCCTCCTGGAAATTTTTTCCAAAGAGTTTGTTCTAAGAAGTCTGATTCCTTCTCCTTTAATAAAGCCTCTCTTAAGAGGGAATGTCCACTAGGACCGAGCCATATCAAAAATATGTGGCACATGATGAAAAATCAAAATTTTTCATATTCTTCCCAGAGATAGCCTATGGTAAGCCTTGAAACGTGGTGTGATTTTGTTCTTGAAGTATTTTTTTAAACCAGCTAAAAAATCAAAAATCCGTTGCGGTCCCACATCTGGTCAAAAACACGCAAAATTCAGTGACTAATACCTTATCATGAATTTCGCTCTATTTAATCCCCATCAAAATAATACTCCAGTTTGAGCCTGGAAATTTATTTTTGAGGAGTTTACAAGTCGTTTGAGTCCTATTATACCTATGTTGGTTAATTTGCAAGGTCACGAAGAGCCTCTTAAAATCACTAAAATTCACTTCTTAAAAATTCTTAATTATGCACACTTTTTCAATCGGCAAATTCGCTACCCGGTAAAACACCGAAATACCTAAGATTTTGCCGTTTCGAAAGACGAAATGTCAGTGTAAAACCTGGTATAAAAATTATTTTCGGGCTTTACATCAGCGCTGAGTACTAACGCTGTCAAAATCGTGATAATCAGAACACTAACCTGCTAGAAACGAAAACAATAGTGTCTGGGATTCGATAATCAAAAGGATCCTGGCATATTCAGAATCCAACAAGCACGATAATCATTGCGGCCCGTGGTGTCTGGGGAAGTACATCATTTTCTCGTTGACATTCAACCAATGAATCCGAGAAAATCCAGCACATTTCTGTCCCTTGTTCTAAAACACTGGCAATCCATAAAAGTAGTGAAGCCTTCTAGCGTCAGTCTCTTGCTTGTAAAGAGAAAAGCTTATGTTCTCTTCTCGTCGAAATGTAAATATGGCGTTTGATGTCAACTTCATTTCTATGTCACGTAATGGTCAATTGATGGGATTTTGTCACACATTTGCAAAAACTGAATCAAGAGATTTAATAAGACGTTCAAAGCAAACAATTTTTATTTGAAATTAAAGCTATGACAACATACCTCTGCGACCCTTCACGCGGTAAGCGATACGGAAAACTTTAAAGAATCCGAACGTGAACCGTAAAATATATCGCAGGGCCAGAAATCGCTCGAAAACTGCTCAAATTGAATGGTTGTCTAACGAAAAGAACTTGTGTTTAGCGGGGCTGTCTAACGAAAAGATATCGCGCAATTCAATCATAGTCAAACTGTGACAATGGACTAGCGCCTATAAAGCTGCAATAACGTTTAATTTTTATCCCATCTACAACATTATGTGCACAGAAGTTTCCTCTTCAATGATTTTAACATGGAAAACAAAACTGGTGCTTATTCGTTTTAAACAAGTTCATTTTCCATTGCAGTCGTTAGTTTTTCAATGCAAATCACACTTTGTGCTAGAAATTGTTTGTTTACATTTCCATACAGCCATTCTTTTACGTTATTTTGTTGTCTTAGGGTTCAGTGTCGGAGTTCTGCAAAAAAAAAAACCTTTCATGCAATGATTTCAAACAGAAAAAAAAAATGACTGATGTGATGTAATCCATACGCTAAAACTACTCATGCATTTCTCTCAGAACATAGCCTTATTTTTTTAACCTAGCGGTGTAAAGCCGATCGATTACGTGCTTTGTGTCACGCGCCACGCGAGAAGTGAGAAAACTGATCAAATTGTCATGTACTGAGTGTACAAAAAAACAAAAAATGTTTATCCATTTACGTCGTTTCATTGCAAGAAGTTATATTTAGCAGACGGAGACATTTCATGGCGTGAATTTAGTCTTTCAGCTTTTTGAGAACATTTTATCTCTATGACGAGATGAATCCCACAGAGGCATGGTTTGTTTTCGCATTGTACTTATGTACGCAGCAGCTCATAACGGTTTGCTCATTTTTCAGAATTTCTCTTTCGATGGATAAAGATTAGTTGCTAGTTGTAAAGTAGAGTTCACTCTGAATACGACCCTAGTGGCTCATCAGGCAGGAGTTTATCCCGGTTTCTGGAGCATGAAGCGACTGGGGGTATTTCTACTCCCCTCTGGATTGGATGCCAGGCTATCGCTGGGTTACCCCCAGCATTAAGTTTGCCGGTACCCATTTAAACACCTGGGTGGAGAGAGGCACTGTGAGAGTAAAATGACCTGCCCAAGAACACAACGCAAGGCGGCCCCAGGCCAGAGCTCAAACCCGGACCGCTCTATCCGGCATGTGGCCACCCGCCTCCTAAGCAAGTTTGTGACGGTAACGATTACTATTACAAAAGAATAACCCATTTCAAGCACCCTTCATTTCAGATTTATGGGTTTGTATCTCAAAAATAATGACTCCTGTAACCTTTTTTGTCGAATTCTAATTAGCACGTCCAGTTGTACATTTTTGGCAACGTCGTGAACATTTTAAAGTAGAATTAGTACTTCTGAGGGGTCACGTGACATACCACGTGACGTTAAGCGCAAAAAAAGCCATTATTTGAGAAATTGGTGGAGGTTTTTAGTAATATCATCCTGCAAAAACGCAGTTTAGACGCAGGTCAATTATTTCCATCCTCTCACGTTTGAAATGAACGTCCCTCTTCTCACAGAAAAAAACATTAGAAATAGGGTAAAAGGTCGTCTTTTTCAACAAAATTCGACTTTTGATCATTTACATCTTCTAAAATCGAAATCAAGGAAGATCATTCCAGACGTAGCAAGGTAGATAATTTCAATTTGCAGCGAAAACGCTCATTTATTGATCAATAGACTTTTAAAAAATTCGCCGCCAATTTGCCGATTTACCAAATTTTAACAAAATAATCACGTGACATGTTACGTGGTCAAAGTAATATGTTACGGCAAGGCAGGACGCCGACTTTTATAATCAGGGAAAAGTTCAGCTTGGTAAAACAAAAAATACCTGTCAAACCTTATTTTTAATTTCAATTCCTGACACAGACCTTAAACTGATTGAGTCATGATTGTAAACAAAATGCCTAATGCCAAGCCAGGGTGAAAAACACACCCTATTTCAGTCCAATGTGTATAAAATTTACACCTTTTTTTAGACGTAAACAGCCCAAAAGCCATACCATTTGCGACCAACCCGGGCCATACCTCTGATAGCCCATATAGCGGAGTAATCCCAACCCCCTTCCGAGCCCAGAACACATAAATGTACAGTTTCTCTGCCGGGAAATTTCCGCGCCATATTTTACGGGTCACATTTGGATCTGTACAGCGCCGCAAATGATCCCCAGACCGCAAATGATCCCCAAATTGAACCGCAAATGATCCCGAA
>JAHPZR010004065.1:5000-10000 GCA_019787425.1 Platygyra sinensis
CACTATTCATGGCAGCTCTTAGGAAGGAGCTTGTGTAGTGAGAAATCACTACATTTGTTGAATGTTTGAATTGTTACCTGTGTTCCATGGCATTGTCTTGAGAGCAGCTCCATGTTCAGATTGTAAATCATTATCTGAAAAGACAAGAAAAATATCTTTAAAGACGTGAAAGAGCAATCGTCACTTTAAATGAACCAATGAGTTTTGACTTCATTATAGTGTTGAAAATGCTCCCTGAATAAAGGAGTGATAGCGCGAAAGATGCTTACTGGGGACACATTATAGAAAGATATTATACATGTATATCTAGAACAGAGACATACATGTACTACTTAACAATTATTCCATGAGCACGCGTTGGATATGAGATGATAGATAGGCAACAAGGCGCATAGCACCGAGTTGGCTATAATCATCTCATATCCAACAAGTGCGAGTGGAATAATTGTTTTATTAAAAACACCCCCAAAATATAGAAAACTAGACTACAATAATAAACAAAAAAGCCCAAAAAATCACGCATATGCTTGCCATTTTTGTAGATCATGGTATAATGGCTCATTATACCATGATGGCTAAGCCATGAAAACTCTCGAACTGCATTATCCAATGATCCAGTTTTTAATAAAAGTAGTTATACAGTACACTGATCATGTACCAGTAATACTAACTGTGAGCAGGGCATCAAGTTCATCACACATCTCGTACAAGTCTGCACACTTTCCGCTGACTCTTTCACCTAAAGACACAGCAATAGTGAATAGGGGAGAAAATCTGAGCCTAGTTCTTGGGTTTCAAGACAGAGATTTCTCTTGTCAATTGGTGCTCACCCAAACATGTAAATGAAATTCATTTACAGAATATTGTGGTAGATAAAACTGCATTGGAACAAAAGAACACAGTTCCCTCACAACTCACCATCAGGAGTCTGTTTTGCATGTACAATAAGCTGCGTTTACACGCTGCAATTTTAAGTTAGTGAGTCTTTGACATCATTTTATCCTCGATCCAACCCTCTGAAGTCCAATCTGTCAGTTTTTAATGTGAACAATGGCGGACCGTGAAATCCTAAACTAGCACTCAAAGAAAATAGCCTTTGAATAAAATTCAAAGCTTAAGATTTTGCCAGTGAGGTGTCAAACAATCACCCTTTTAAAATCTGAAGGAAAAAGAGAAGTGAATTTTTTGATCATGGTAGCACTTTAACACTTTTGGTCCAAAATTGAAGATGTAGGTTACAATTCTTCGCACTGACAGCTATCACCACCTAAAAAACTTAAAACGCTATCAAAAAATCCTTCAGAAAACAAATGAAGAAGTCCTTATTTCAGATTGTGGAAAAAGAAGATTCTTATCTTGATGTTCGAAATATTACTGAAAAACTCAAGGTTATGCAACTTAAACAAATTAACCATTCTTATACCAGTTGTTATATTGTAGATAATTATGCATTAATTTTATTCTCTGGTCTTGCTAAGCCACACTGTCTTCTCTGCTCCAGCCCTTACCACAGCCAAACCGACTGTCCCAATGCAGATCCCTCAAGACTGCCCCCGAGCAATGGACCTGTCTGTTTCCGATTCAACCGGACTTCAGGATGTACCGCAAGTGCCTGTCCGTTCCTGCACGTCTGCCGCCGTTGCCGGTCCACTACCCACTCCATCCTCAACTGCCCAAACAGCGTCACCAGGAGCCCTCAACGCCACTATAAGTCCACCAGCTCCAGCGACCACAGCAAGAAATAAAGTAGAGCTACTTGCTAAGAACTTTTCACCTCATGTAACTACCCCTATTGATGTAGACGTTTTAGAAAGGGAACTTAATGGGCACCCCGATCGCAATTTCGTTAAAAATCTTATTAATTCGCTTCGCTATGGTATACATGTCGGCTACACGGGTCCCCACAAACCAAGGGTGTCTCGCAATCTCATTTCCGCTAATCAGCAACCCGATGTCGTCACTTCCAACCTTGTTAAGGAAATTAGCTTGGGTCGTGTAGCGGGACCCTTTAATTCCTCTCCCCTTCCCAATCTACAGTGTCACCCTGTGGGCGTGGTACCTAAGAAACATTCCTCGGAATGGCGCACAATCTACCATTTGTCCTACCCAGAAGGGGATAGTATTAACGACTACATCCCCAAGGATCCCTATGCTCTCCAGTACGTTAGGGTAGACGATGCTATTCACATCCTTAAGTCCCTGGGTTCGGGTTCGTTTATGGCCAAGACTGATCTTAAATCGGCCTTTCGCCTTATCCCCGTTCACCCAGAGGATTGGCACCTATTGGGTATTTACTGGCAACAACACTACTATGTCGACCTTTACCTCCCTTTTGGGCTCCGCTCTGCCCCGTTCCTATTTAATCAATTATCCGATGCCTTGGAATGGGTCTCAAAGCACAATTATGGGCTACAGCACATCCTCCATATCCTAGACGATTTCTTCATAGCTGAGCCGTCCCGTTTCCAATGCCTGTCCAGCTTTAGTAAATTACTTCACTTTTTCATGTCTGTCAAAGCACCCGTCGTTACCTCCAAAACCCTGGGCCCCTCCCAAATACTTGAGTTCATGGGTATTGAGCTTGATTCCACTCGCATGGAGGCCAGGCTTCCAGAGGACAAACTCCGACGCGCCCAGGATTTACTTAATTCCTTTGCTAAATGGCGCTCCGTGCGCCTGGTCGAATTGCAATCGCTTATCGGTACTTTGCAATTCGCATGCAAGGCGGTAGTCCCTGGGAGAACATTTTTGCAACGCATGATAAATCTGACTAGAGGGGTACCCAGCCGCTTCCACCACATCCGGTTGAACAAAGAATTCTTTAAGGACCTAACCATGTGGAAAGCTTTTCTCGTGGGGTGGAATGGGCGCTCTTTCTTTTTAGACACCACTGTCACATCTTCTCCCGATTTGGAATTGTACACTGATGCCTCTGGCTCCATTGGCTTTGGGGGTTATTTCCGCGGGCAATGGTTTCAGGGTAGATGGCCCCCTCACATGCAGTTACACAGGGAGCGGGCTATAAGCATTGAATGGCAGGAACTTTTCCCAATAGTGGTGGCATGCGCTATCTGGTTTCCACACTTTTCTGGGAAACGCGTTCAATTTTGGTGTGATAACGAATCTGTGGTGGCCATCATAAATTCAGGCCACTCAAAGGCTCCGCATATCATGGACCTTCTCAGGTTTCTTGTTCTCATATCCATGAAACATAATTTCTTTGTCCGGGCACACCATGTACCTGGGGTCTCTAATGAAATTGCTGACGCTCTCTCACGCTTTCAGGACGCACGTTTCCGGGCAGCGGCTCCCAACGCAGAGCAAACCCCTTGCACCATCCCGCCTTCGCTCATGACCCTCTAAGGGATGAAGTTCAAACATACGCACATTGGGGCCTAGCTTGGACTACGAACCGTACGTATGGCTCCGGGGAGAAACGCTTCATTCAATTTTGCCTTATGAATAAACTTATGTCCAGCGAAGGAGACATCCTCCCAACTTCAGAAGGGACTCTTATTTATTTTGCCTCTTACCTTGCTAGGACAGTGAAACATAGTACCATTAAGTTAATATCTTTCTGCAGTACGTAACTTACACATTTCCTGTGGGCATGGTAATCCTCTCCATGGTAAACTACTCTTGAATAAGGTCCTAAGGGGTATCCTTCGTTACCAGGGGCGGTCTCCGCCAACCCGTAACTCCGGAAGTATTAGCCGCTATCCAGCCCATTCTTCGCACTTTGTTAGGGGAGCGGGATTTCACTATGATCTGGGCTGCATTTACATTAGCCTTCTTTGCCTTTCTCCGGTGTAGCAAATTTACTTATCCCGGGACAAACCAGTTTCGCCCTCGGTTCGACCTTTCTACCGACTGTGTATCATTTCATCCTAGTCTGGCTAGCCCGCAGCAAATGTCTGTTTTCCTCAAGGCTTCTAAGACCGACGTTTACCGTCAAGGGCACACGCTTGTTATTGCGTGCTCCCCCTCACCGGTTTGCGCAGTTACCGCTATGCGCAATTACTTTTTAGCCGCCCGCCCGCGCGGGCCGCTTTTCTCCTTTCAATCGGGTCGTTTGCTTACTAGGTCAGCTGTAGTTCACCTTCTGAGGGATGCGGCTCGTCATGCCGGCCTCCCTTACAAGTCCCTAAAAGGGCACAGTTTTCGCATTGGCGCTGCATCTACCGCAGCTGCAGCAGGCTTGCCAGACTGGTTAATTAAGGTTTTAGGACGTTGGTCTTCGGACTGTTATCAGCTCTATATACGCACACCTCGCAACGTTTTACTCTCCGCTGCGCCGCGTATGGCTATTGTTTCCTTACCATAGATTGATAGTTAAAAGTAGTTTGTGCTTGGGGGGATACATGCTTCGCACGTATCAGTGGCGGTTTAAGTCTCGCAGCGACTTCCCCAAGCTTTGATTTTTCATGCTATGCTATGTTACGCTCTTTATCTGCCTTTATTCTTGTCCGATCCAGCACGTGCCGGCGGAGTCGGCTCGTAGTGCTGGGGAGATAAGGAGGCTTGAGCTTGTTTTTACTGCCTACACTCGTTCCATTATGTAGCACGATGCTGGCCGGAGGTTCAGCTCGTAGTGCCGTGGAGAGTTAGGCTTTTAGATCGCGTTGATTTGCTTTTGTACCGGCCTACAATTTGTCCGATCCAGCGCGGGTCTTTAAGAGCGCTGGGGAGATAAGTTTAGGCTTTAGTCACGCTATGAAGTCGTCTGTCACGCCGATTGCGGAGTGGTGTTCCCCCCATTACGCCAAACATTGTCTTTTGTTGTCTTGTTATTGTAGTCGCTATTGTTACTATAATACCCGAAGGAACTGTGACATTAAGGCCCCTTTCCTAAAACAATGGCCCCTAAAACAAGTCTTCAGGGCCACTTTGGCCCTCAAGTAAAATTTTCTGGCTGAAACACTGTTGTACATGTAAGGCTGGCCTAGCTACTTGTAACCTGGCATATAGAATAAGTTATATAGTTACATGGAAGTTCTCTG
>JAHPZR010004065.1:17500-22500 GCA_019787425.1 Platygyra sinensis
AGAAGATCTGGAGCATCCACAGCATCAGTCGACAAACCAAAGTCAGGCTATATAAAACACTAGTAAAGCCAGTCTTGATGTATGGCTGCGAGATGTGGAAGATGAATAAATGTGATGAAAACAAAATTGATGTCTTCCAAAGCAGATGTCTCAGATGGATATTTAAGATACGCTGACAAGAAAGAATTACAAACAAAGAAGTCCTGAAGATAGAAAACCTCAGTGAGGATCGACATGCAAAGGATGTCTTCACATGAGGATGAGGAAAGAAATACAAAATGACTGCAGGGCTGCATTAGCCTGGGCCCCAGAGGGGCGGCGAAAACAGGGAAGACCAAGGACTACATGGAGAAGGACCGTGGAGAGAGAAAGGGAAAAAGCAGGATGGTAGAACTGCGCGAACATGCGCCGGAGTTAACTTACTATAGCCTTTAAGAAATTATTCCTAATAAGCGCAGTTTCTGTAGGATCGTTAACTCCTGCTAACCTACAGATGTATGAGCATAGCTAATAGCTGATAAATAGCTAGTAACTGTTAAAGAAGCATACCTCAGTGAATATAGGTGAGACACAAATACAGTGTAATGCCAAGACAGCTGGCTGTAACAGTGAGCTTAAATTACAGTTACCTAAATAGGCCTGAGCCCAAGCGACAATAAGAACCAGGACCATTTCTAAACATCCTTGAAACCCTTAGACAAACTGGCAGTTAATGTCACTATTCCACTATTTAAACTAAGAGCAGAGTGTAACGCAACTAGGTAAGGTAACGGCAACAAATAAGCAAACAACAATATGGCGTAATTTTGGGGGACACAGCCCTGTGCCAGGTTTAACTTGACTTCATGACAGGTGCACAAAACTAAAAGCCTGACTTATACCCCCACTAACATGGGAATAAAACAAGAGTATTGGCAGAGCCTTTCTTATCTCTCCAGCACAGCAGAGGCTGGATCGGACAAGATAAAGGCAAGGATATAAGATGGCAAGACACAAGAAATGCCTACTGAGCTTGGGGGAAGTCGCTACGTAGACTTAACCGAACCTCAAGTAGTGACCCCAGTTTATTGGCAAATACATGTAACAAATAAAGAGCCCTTCTCCTAGGGAGGGAGGGTGGGAAATTTTAAAGCAAAATTGTTACAAACTGTGTACTTTCATGCAAGCTGCCAGGACTGTCACAGTATATTGAGATTTATAGAGCAGGACAGTGTCTCAAAGTACGACCAATAGATACAGGTGTACTATGAGCTAAATAGACGCAACATGGCCAGCTTGTCAGCCATGAATGGGGCTAACGAATATATGGGCCAATCTAGGAGAAGCTAAGATATTTCACTAGATTACACAACAAGATAGAAGCTAAAATACAGACATGAATAGCATTTGTGCTAACTGCCAAAACAAGGGAACATTCATTCATGAATTTAGCCTTCAGTATCGTTCTGTTATTTATCCTACTGGATTGTGTGACGAATGAAAAACCGCCTTGCCTCAAGGGGTGTCATGTTCCATTAACTGCATTTTATGGGCTGATAAAAGCGTTAATAATGGGTGCCTTGTTACAGAGGCCAGTTCTGTGGTAGAAGATGGGCTGGCACTAGCGTTTGAGCATGATCCATACCCTGGCCAGGAGACTTGAATCGCGTGACCTAGTGTAAGTGCGCATTAAGCAACCCAGGCATGTGAATCACCTGAAACGAAATATTATGTTTCAAACATTGCAAGACGAGCTCAGGCAAGAGAACTAAGAGCTTCCGATCTTTGGTGATTTTTCTATTGATAACCTCTACGAGGCCTTGACAGTCTGTCTGTTTGAAATGAAATGCACTTATTTGCTTACAGGTACATGTAGATCTGAAGTCCATATAGAAACACTAACAACAATAGGAAACATTTCTAGAACTATAATATTCCTCCCAAGCCAGCTATGAGGCCATTGACCGAAAAACCAATGTGCACCGAAGACAGCACCATAGCCTAATGAGCCTGCTCCATCAGTATAAAGGTGGAGTTTAGCAGACGAAAGCCAAATGTTATCCAAAAAAAGGATTTACCATTGTATGATTCTAAGAAAGTAAGCCATAGGCGAAGATCTGCTTTTGATTCGCGATTAAGACAGATAAAGTGACGTGGGCGCTTAACCCCTACAGTTAAATTAAAAAGGTTCTACCTGGTACAATTACAGAGCAAGTAAAATTAAGGAGACCAATTAAAGATTGTAGTTTGGTCAACTTGACCTTCTTTTTAGTGAGAAATTCACGAATAAGTGCACAACATTTTGCCAGCTTGTCCTCCGGAAGCTGATCGAGCTTCCATTTTAATTGTGTCTAATTCGACACCTGAAAGGAAGGAACAAAACTAGGACCTACACTGTACTGTTTTTTCAGGAGCTATGGGGACACCTATGTCATCACATGACTTGTCTGAAGGAATGCTCTTAAATTATTTTCACAAGATGAAAAAGATTTGCTGACGATGAGAAAGTGGTCTACCAAGGTGAACAATGCCGGCTATATTTGGCTTGAAGTGAGCTATCTATTCCAGAGCTGAGCTGAAACATTCGAATATTTTGCAGGAACTGGAGAGCCCCATGGCGAGGTTTCTATCCACATAAAATTTATCGCGCCAGCAAATCCCAAGCAAATTGTATTTGGAAGGGCTCACCGGAATCAATCGAAAAGCGTTTTTGATATCAGTTTTCACTAGCACACAGCCCCTGCCTGAGCACTGAACTAACCTAATTGTATCATTGATATTAGCATAATGGACACTAGATGCAATTTTTGGAATATGAGAATTGATGGAGTGCCCTTCTGGAAAAGACAAGTGATGAATTAGGCGGAATTCCCCTGGCAACTTTTTAGGTACATGTGTTAGGCGTAATGGTGAGATGTGAAATACTGAAAACAGCCTAGTATCAAATGGACCAACTAATCTGCCCAGGTCAGTCTCTTTGTCAAGTTTGGCGTCAATGGCCATAGGTCTGATTGGTAATGGCAGATATAAGATTTTTATATGAAAAATTTTGATAAGGTCCAACATAATCAAAGGAAAAACCAAAAGAAAAGCCATCCAGAAAATATTGCTTAGAGCGAGCCGGGTATCCCTCAAGATAAACCTGTAATTTATCAACTTTAATCGGTGTTGATAGTGGACGAGACAAGGCGGGAGGCGGCAATGGATTTGTTAGATGCGAATGTTCCTGCTGATCAGGACACATTTTTTGGTGGATTTGATTGCTGCCGACTGAACACTTATCTCCCCGGTGAAATTTCCAGCAGAACCCGGTTAGAAAGGGCTGCCTAGAATTTTTGTGAGACGATTCCGAGGAAACTGCTGGGGCTGTTCTGTTCATGTGGTGCATCTGCAACCACAATTCCCAATGAATTTGGTCCCAAGGGAAAAGCGGAAATTTTCATCATAATAACGCCAGTGAGCATTCTTGGCTGCCAGGTCCCACACAGTCTCGCTAAGTAAATAAGTAATGTGAAGAATATGTGAATATCACATGTAAATAAGTAAGTAAGTAAAATCCTTTATTTAAACACAATCAATGTTTAAAGCAAACTACTTGCTTGTGGGGTCGTGTATTACTAACTAAGCTTAAAAAAATATTATGTTTACGCTATGTTTCATTAAGGCTGATGTGTCATTTGGAAACCGCACTGTATAAATCGCTACAAAGGTTTGAAAAGCTGTGAGCCATTGATCTTTCGTTGCTATGTTTCGATTTTTGCTCTGGCTCCAGACTTATGACCAGCCGATCTGCAAATGGCAACGCCTGAACAACAAAATTGTACTTCAAATCGTTCACATAGGACCGTTGTAACAGTGTCCCAAAATCAACACATTTGTTGGCCCAAATTTTGGACTGAATTTTGTCAGAGATGCGAGAGGCCAGCGGAACAGCCATCAGTTTATGCACGAGGAGCTCGGGCCGGTTGATAGCCCCGACCCGTGGATTGCATACCACAGATACATTAGGAGCGGTAACATAGCTATTGCTCTGATTAACAGAAGGTGAAGTTTGCTCACCCACAATGTCCTGAATCACAGCTGCTACTGACTCCTGTACAGAAGCAGCTTGATTAGAGTCCTCTGGGCTGTAATCATTTGGAGCATCCGAGAAAACCCTGTTGCTTTAAGACCCCAATCAGAGCACCGGAGATGATTGCCGCTATATCAGGTGATGATGTAGACTGTCGGACAGGCCGTGCACTGGCCAGAGGAACCCATTCGAGTTAGCTTGGATTTGTGACCTTGGGTATTAGATGGGCTAGCTCTTGGGTGACAGTCAATGCAGCTGTTGTTCTTACCCGTTTGGAGCGTGACGCTTGTTTACTAGCTGTTGAAGATTTTGCAGGACGTTTCTGGGGGCATGTGCCCAACACAGTTGACACAGCAGGGGTGACAGGGACTCTAGATTTCCATGGGCCATCATATTGTCTATCAAAGCTGAGGAATGGAGAAAAGCAGAATGTAGCTGACCGGGCATGATTTTGTGACAAAATAACGAAAGCAAAAACAAAAACAAAACAGAAACCGGATATGGAAGTTCACCCACTAAACCCAGCAGGTACACACGCTCCCAAAGTGGTTAAGCACAGGAAAACAGATTAAAGGTGAAAGTCTTTCAATCATTGAAAAAGACAGCAACATGTTTGGCAGGCTCACAAAGCAAAGCTGCCGCTAGGAACATGCTATAATGCTGCAAAATGTGGAAACAGAAGTTCCATAGGTATTTCTGCATGTGCTTGAACCGCATCAAGGGGGAGTAACCGCGACCTCAAATACATGTAAGCTGGGGCGGGAGTAGCTGATCCGCCTTGGGTAACAGTGAAAATGGGAAATAGATCTCAGAGCGCATAAAATGGCACCCCTGTAACTCCTAGAGAGAGCGTATTGACCCTTATGATTGACGTGGATTCTATCCTTACAAAGTACAGGAACATTGGGCTTATGAAGCCCTTTGTGGCACCAAAACATAGCAAAAAGTT
>JAHPZR010004065.1:30000-40165 GCA_019787425.1 Platygyra sinensis
ATGTGCTCTAAACATTTATGTATTGTGTGCATAAAACTGATTATGGTTGGGCAGTGGTCCTGCCTATCCTGTACTTTGGTTCCGTGATGAATACAGGTGACCTTGACATACCTGTGTTATATTTATGTTTTGGTCTGTCATCATATTTGGCTAAATTTGTACACTAAAGAAGTAGAAAATTTGAACTAAATGTTAATAGTCAGTCAGGGAGCAACATAGGTTTCCCCACCAAGGTGTGGGTTTTACCAGTCAAAATAACCCAGTAGGGTGGCGGTTTGTTAAGATTTGTACTGATGTCAAGTCAAATCCTCACCTTGGCCCGGGGTGGGGGGTCGGGATTTAAATTGATAAATGCATTAACCGTTAACATAAAAGATGTTTTCGCTTCGTTTGCTAATTGATTGGAAATGATTAAGCATTGTTTGGCAATACTGTTTTCTGGAAGAGATTTAAGATGTATCCAAAATTTTATTATTCTTAAAAAGATATTCAACTTCAAAGAAAGTCGACCAGTTTCATTACGAGCTACTACATTAGGTTCTCTTTTATTAAGGCCAAGAAAATATTTGTAGAATTGTGCATGTAGCCTTTCTACAGGGTCTTTTTCCCATTTTTTGATGTTCATGTTATCATAAGCTCCCCAGATTTCAGATCCGTGTAAAAGAATGGAAAGGAATTAAGTATCAAATAGCTTGCTACACGCATTGATAGGTTGTTTATTAAAGTCAAGATAACGTTTAGAAGCAAATATTGATCTTCTGGCTTTTTCAACCAAAACCTTTTTTAATTACAAAACTTCCATTTGTGTTGAAAGTAATGCCAAGGTGACTGTACTGCGAGGCCTTATCAATTGGAGTTCCATTTAGAAAGAAAGAGAACTTATCACGTGTTGATTTGAGATTTTGTTTTTGAAAAATTAGTGTTGTTGTCTTTTTAAAGGGGCATTGTCACGCTATTTAGCAACTTTATAAAAAGTTAGGTGCCTTCGCATCAATTGAATTCCAAAACTAATGATCTAGTTTTGTTATTAAAGACTACTTGAAGGTACTGTAACTGTTTCCTGTCGCCCGTCGCTACGGATGGCAAGGATGGAAATGGATTGAAATTTGAAAAAAATGCCCCATTTTTTCCAATTTTGATGCTACGTGATTCAAAATCCGCAAGAAATTTATTATGGTTAGCCCTTTCTGATAAAATTCATTTGATATCTTCGTCGTAGCTGTACAGAAGCTTTTTGTTTATGACTAAAGCCTTAAAGTAATGATTTTAGCGTAGAATTGACCTAAAACAGCAAAATCCTCGTGACAATGCCCCCTTTAAGATTAATTTTTAGTAGCCATTTCTCGCTATAATCGTGGAGGATATTTAATTGTTTCTGAAGACCAGCGGCACTTCTTGATATTAAGATTAGATCATCTGCATAGAATAAACAGTTAATAGGGAGCCCGTTTGGCAAAGTAATTGAATCTGTGTCACGTGAAGATTCTAGCAAGCGTGGAAATTTATCTGGATACAAATTGAAGAGTAAAGGAGAAAGGATACATCGTTGCCGCACTCCTCTGTTGTAATTGAAGAAGGAACTTCTCTTGTTACCGTTTTTTACAGCACATTTAGTTTTTAAATACATATCAGAAATTAAATTATAAAATTGTCCACCTATGTTTTTGTATAAAAAATCTGTCTAACAGACCATCATGCCAAATAGAGTCGAAAGCTTTTTGAAAATCTACAAATCAGCAATGTATTTACATCCGGCGGAGCTAAACGCAGTGGCAGTGACAGAGAATGTAAATACTTTCCTATTGGTATGAGCGCACGTGAGCCGCCATGGCGTTAATTGACTCCATTGTTATGAGGTATATTAGGTTTTGACAGTTGTAATGTATTCATCTCCGCTCTCGAACTATCAACTTTTATTTTTCTTTCTTACTTTTAACCCCCAGAGGTTGTGCGCCTGCATCGGTTGGGGAATACGTTCCCGATTTTTTCCCTTTGGGTTTTTGGGTTTTCATATCGGGCGGCGCACGTGAATAGTTAGCCTGAGTTGCTTTATGTAGTGATATGTATATACTATTCTTTAGTTATGACGTTGAACTTTGTATGATATTTGGACGGCATTAAACACTCAGGCTCCTTAGTTCGAGCTGCACACCCATTCCCGTCTCTTAGTCGTGAATATAAATAGGAAGAATAATTTTCCCTTGTTTGCATTAGTCACATATTTATCAAAAAATGTCCTTAGTGAGATCCGAAGATGTGATCTGATGCTCGGAAACCTTTGAGGAAACCGATTTGAGAGGAATACATTAAATTGTGGTCTTGGAGATAGGTAAGTAATCTATTCATATTTAAGACAGCGGAAAATAATTTGCCTAAGCAACTAGTGACACAAATGTCTCCATAATTTGAAGGATCAGATTTATTCCCTGACTTGAAGATAGGACTTATAACCCAGTAGACCATGAATCTGGATAGGCTCCTTTGCTAAGTATGAAATTGAATAATTTTGTTAGAGAAGTGGTCAAATAACGAGCTCCACTTTTCAACATTTCGTTCCTTATTTGATCAAGGCCAGCTGCTTTCTTATTTTTAAGCCTTTTAATTGATTGTTTAACTTCTTCTCTGTGATAGTGTTTTTTGTGTTCTAACTCTTTCAATATTACTTCTTGTTCACTTCTTCTTGAGAAGATTTGCATTTGGTTCTAATGAAAAGTTTTTGAAAACGATAATGCAGTTTGCGCATAGGACAGTCGAATCAAGTGAACTTTCAGTTTCTACTTGATTTGAAAGAGATTTTAGAGTGGTCGAAAACTTAAGTGGATGTCTAGTTTTAACTAGTTCATCAATTTTGTTATCTCGATGTTGGAGCTTTCTAGTTCGTATTAACTGTTTGAATTGACTTCTTGTCAAGAGATATTGAAGTCGGGTTTGTTCGTCAGACTAAAGGATTTTTATGTGTTCTATGGGAAAGGGGATTTAAATTTTCCTGGCGCGGCTGCAGTCGTTATCAAACCAAAGTTGGTAGTTACGTTTTGACTTTTTGTTCTGTTTTACAATTTTTAACGATTGCTTTGCAGCACTTTCTAATATATGCGCAAATTTCTCAAGGATGATGTTGATATCCCCTACATGCTCGAAGTTTAAAAGTTCAAAATCCTGAAGAAGTTGCTTTATCTCATCGGAATTAAGTGCAGAAGTAAAAGAATCCTTAGAGTCTGTGGACCATTTTTAAAAAACTGTCTTGGAAGGCTGAGGAGTTCATTTTCAAAACTTTCTTCATTCTTTGTTAAAAGTGACTAGTCAATTTTTATCTAAGTGATAAATTCGCAATGATCTGAAATAGGTGATTGCTGACGAACTACTACTACTTTCGAAAAGGTTGGCTGACAATAATACAATCAACCGTACTAGAGCCTTGATTTCCATGGAAGGTAATTTGTCCAAGCGAGTCACCTTTGCATCTACCATTTAAGATTTGTAAATCTAGAGATTTACACATTTCAAGAAGCTGTTTTCCTAGATCGTTAACGTGAGTATCAAAACTTTTCCTGGGCGTTATCATTGTTGGTGGAGGAGAAATTCTCCCGGGTGCAAGATTACAATGCTGTACACCCGTGCGGGCATTGAAGTCACCTGCCAAAAGTATAAAATAACCTTTTATAAAAAGTTTAATTTCATTTTCTAAATTTGGGAGAGTGTCGGGGTCGAAATAAGATGAATGACTTAGTGGAATATAACATGAACATTTAACAATTATTCTTTGAAATCGAGGTAAATATTCTGCCACTATTCACCGAGATTGAGAAGAATAATTGTTTTAGTATATACACAGGAAGTGATCTCAACAACATTTCAGAAGCAAACCATTAAAAATCGATTTAATTGGCCTCGGGAAAACGTGCAAGCTGTACAAAGCATGCGCGAAACTATTTACAGAATCTTTGAACATGGAAAATCTATAGTTAATCTTCGAAAAAACCTCGTGACAGTCTAGAATAATGGTCCTTAAACACCGTTCAAATCAGCGTGAATCAAAAGTATGCTCTATTTTTGTTTGGCTTACGCATTATTCACTCGGTAGGAGGTGAATAATGCTCATTAACCAGAGATAGGGAACCAATCAGATTGCTTAAAACACCAAGATCACTGAGTGTGTATATACTAAAATAGAATATCTTTGTCTAACTGAAGAATATTTTTATCTATTTTTACCCATATATAGTCCGACGTTTGATTTATGAGGGAAAAATATGGTGTATTGCATGTTTTACTTCATGTGTACGGGTTCACTGTCTGGAAAACGCCACGGAAAACAAAAAGCAGATACTAGTGATGAGAAGCAAAATGAAGGGTAATCCATTTATAGAACCTGACAGACAATTTGTGGTAACCCCGAACATCAATCCCCTGAGAACATTTCGTGAGACATCAACACAGTATGCATTCCGCTAGTTTTTTTATAATTTGATAACTCGTCCGTTTGGGAAAAACTTTGAGAGATAGTTTAGTCCACTTGCTAATGACATGACATGTTAAAAATATGAATACGAGCTTTATACGAGTTTTGTTTAGATCGCAATGCAGTGCAGCTGACCATGCGTTAGTGTATTGTTAGAGAATAAAAATGCAAGCTAGAGTGTATTTTATTAAGTGACTCATTCGTTATTAATTTGTTAAGGTAAAACTTGTTTTTAGTGTTGGGTGATATAATCGTGTGATATTTCAGAGCATTTAAAAAGGGTTACTTGATCTTCTATTTCAGTACTGCTAAATTTATACTTCCTCTAATGTTATGTTATTAAGCTTGAGTTTATTCATATTCATCGAACACCATCATTTCGTGACTTTTCCAGCTGTATTTACTCAGTTGCTATGGTTGGTTTCTCTTGACGTACGACTGACGTCAGTTAAGATAATGAAGTAAATCTGATGTTTGGTTTCTGGAAGCGCTCTTCCTGGAAATAACCATTTGGCATTCTGTAACTTGTCAGGATTTTGTTGTGTAATTTTTCAGCTAAACTTTATTCATTTAGCAGTCTTGTTTGAACATCGGAATACGGCTGTCTAATTGAGATTCGTATCTCGTTAATACCTCGCACAAAGAGCCAGCAAAAGTGTGATTAAGAGCCAACAAAAGTGTGATTACCACAATCAACACTGAGGTGTTTATTTGTGTATGATTGAACTCAAGAGCACACAAACAGATCATTGATATGGACTAGGCGGGCTTAAGATTGAGAAAAGGCCAGCCCACGAACTTGGAGTTGAGCCATTGTTCTATTAGTAATACTTATGTTGTATGACATATTTAACAACAACTTTTCTCTCTTAACTTAGTATTATCCTTAAATCTTAATCGGTAAAAATCAAGATTGTAACTTTTATATCGCTCGCGTTACCTTGTTCGGATCAATCACTTAGGAATAGTCGGTTAAAATCAAGGTAGAAATTGTTTTAGTCAACCTTGATAAACTCGAAGGAAAATATGTTAAGTAGCTTGGTGCGCAACCGCACTTAGGCCTTATGTGAATTGCGCATGGCATTACGTTAGCCTAATTGACAGTTTGACATTGATTTGATGAATCAAGTAGTTGTCCCTTTAAAAAGGAACGTGACGAGTTTGCTCGTTGTAGTGTTGTTGCTGTTGCTGTTGTAGTTAAAGTTGAAGTTGTAGTTCTAATTGTAATAGTTGTATTCAGTCAAGAGCTGAAGTATGAAAACGTGACAGCTGTACTAGAGAGATCATCAGTGGAAATTAAAAAAGAAGTAACCAAACAGACGAGTGTTGGAGTGATCTGATAATTCCCCGAAAGATTACTTCAATAGTATATAGTGTTGCTTTGTGACAGTAATTGCGTTAAGTCCGATTTTATGATATTCAGTTCGATTTTAAGATAATTTGATATTTCACTTGTAATGATTTCTCGACCTCTAAGTCATTACAGTCATTACATTAAAAACTGGAACCAAGGTGTAACTTTGTATTTTGTATCTGAAATAAAATACAAAACGGAAACAGCAAGAATTGTGTACAAATACAATCTATTGTCCCCTACCTAGCTAAAAACAACTGCCCCAACAAGGCTCTCTCAGAGCACAAGTCATAACTGTCCACAAAAATGACTTCGTTGCAGTTTATCCTTGACCCTCAGTTTTTCTTCGTAGAAAATGCCTACTTCATTTTCCGCCCAAACACCGCAGCCAGTAGATCTTCATGATGTCGTGGTGGGAAGGTTCTAACTTTTAAGGGATTGTAGTTTGTGTGATACTCGAGTTATTTTTGCTCCTTGCAGCTCGCGTGGTAATGCGCATGCGTTATTTGTTGTAGTGTCACCAAAAGGATACGGAATTCACAAAGGTATTAATGTATTGATTGGTATATGTACTGCGCATGCACTCTTGGCGTAGAAGAGAAGTGCACCACAAAGATTAGAGAATGTATTTATTAGAAAACAAATTCACCTGGCAGGGGGTACGTTGGAGGGAGTTTGGGAAGGTGTAATATTTTAAGTGTCAAAGTATTGTAGTTTGCAGTAGTATTAGTGGTAGTACCATCAGTATTATCTGTAGTGAGAATTCTAAAATTGGACTCTTTAAAACAGTAAGAGAAATATCAATGTAAGCATCCCTCATCACCACCTCTAGCTGAGGCATTTGATTTTATTATCACTAACGCTCCCATCCTTGTGGTAAATACAATAGAGGAACGCATGCACATTCGATATGCTGTATCGAAAAAAGAACTCTGCGCTTTTTAAGACATCAAAGTTTCACTCAAGAAAAACTAGGTACACAATGCGTACATGTGTCTGCTATTTGGAAATTCAACAATCACGTGATAAAGAAGGCAACGCACGTTTTGCGCAAGAAGGACATTTGCGTTTTGTCTCCGTAGCTTTTGGGTTTCACTGTGGATGTTGGAAAACCAGGTACGCGAGTGAGCTTTTTTCATTTTGTTAAGTTTGTCATGAATTTCTTCAAAGGTGTTTTCTCAATATTGTTGTTCGTGGATGTTGTGCTAAATAATGTGGCTCTATGAAAGTTTCCCCAGCAAAATTTTCATGAGATTCTATAATATGAATTGCGACATTTTGACAGTCTGCAACTGCTAGTACAAACAGTACATCGCACCATGTAACTTGCATTGACATATTATTTATATATTCATTCCATGAATTCTCAGTATTGCTTTCAATAAAACGTTCAGGGTTATTGGTAAGGTATTGAACACCAGCTTGTCTAATGAGTAAGTGATGATTGGGATCACCATATAACTGATGAGAAACTGCTCAGAAAAAAACGGTCGCCTTCACCGCCAACATCAACAGGTCTCAATCCTAGCTGACGTAATCGCAAGTTTAACAACATAGTGGAACCAACTAACATTATAGTTTGATTGTTTAAACTTTGTTCAGGGCCTGGATTTAAAGTGTACATAAAAGATATTTTTTTATTTGCTCGATAAAATCTCCACAATGTACTGATAAGAATAGTAAAAACTATTTTGATAGCGATTTTCCTTCCCTGTGTTTTGATGAACCAAAAGCGTCAAATTTCACTTCGGCGACGTACAAAACTGCGAGACCAAAAACGGGAGACTGGATATGATTGTGACGTCATTTCCGCACTTAAAGTTTCTGGGAAACAGATTTCTCTGACATCTTATTTTCTTATACACAGTGCACTTTTGTACCATTTTTTTGGCAAATTTATTAGCTCACAATCAGAAAATGACTGAGAAATCTGTTTTCCACAAAGCTTCAAGTCCTGAAATGATGTCACAATCATTCCCAGTCTCCCGTTTTTGGTCTTGCTGTTTTGTACCCCACTGGAAGTGAAATTTGATGCTTTTGGTACATCAATACACTGGGAAGGAAAATCGATATCAAAATATTTGTTTTGCTATTCTTATAAGTACATTGTGGAGACTTTATCGAGCAAATTAAAAAAATCTGTCATATACACTTTGACTCGATATCCCCAGATGTCAAAAGCTTCATTCTTGAGACGGTGTCTTTTGGTACTGCCGGTTGATTTTGTTATTTTATTTTTAAGCAAGAACTAGTTATTCGTTTGTTATTTTGCAAAAGTTTACTTGCTGTCACACTTTTTAGTTTTAAAAAGTTACTGAAAAAAATTTCACATTTGTGCACATATGTTACATACCATAACTTATAGTGAGTCACTAAGTCATACAATCTGGACCATTTATGAGTAAATTTTCTGAGAATACACTTCAGCTTGCACCTACGGCGTATTTCCTCGAATAATAGCCGTCCCTCGATTAATCACTGCCCTGAAATAATCGTCCCCCTTTGACAGAAATATTTAAAATAATCACCTCATTCGAATAATCGCCCCCTCCTCCCCCTGGCAATTTTCTCTTTCTCTTCTCCCCTTGCTCTCAAGTTGAAAATTGACATCTTGGGTAACAAACAAGCTTTCATTTAATTGTTCACAACTGAATGGTTACAAAAGCACCGTTTTTTTTACAGTTTTTTCTATGGTTATATTTATGTATTTCACGTTTTCCTTCATTGCTTGGTTTAAATAAAACAAAATATTTAGGGCGCGGCTTCCTGTGCGAAATATTTAAAGTAATAGCCTCCCTCAAACAATCGCCTTCCCTCGAATAATGGCCCCCTTTTGGTGCGAAAATAGAAATAATCGCCCCCGGCTATTATTCCAGGAAATACGACAACTTTTCTCTTTTTCATCTTATAATCCTTTTAGGTAATCTAGACGGCTCTCGGTCTCTACGTCGTTTTCACTTGTTTAACTACTTTAGAATGGCTACGAAATTCTTTCGCACAAGATGGCAGCAAGGCCACATCAATGTTCATCATTGCACGGAAAGCTTTGCTTAAACTTTTAATAGTTATAACAAAACTACTAGTTCTGATATCAAAGGTAGGTTCGCAAAAAACTACCTTTAATTAGATGATAGCTATCGAGAAGATTACTAGTTCTTAAGCAAATTCGTGCGTAGAAACTGTCCACAGCTTTCGCAGCCGTTCGGGCAGTGATAGATGTGTTCTGCTTTCGTTTCCCCATATGGGGCTGATAAAACTTTAAAATTTGTCTTCGCAAGCACAGGAGTAACTATATGGCGCCGAGCTGAAACTTGAATTTATTCGGCCAGGTTGACCCGTACTTTGAAAGCTGTGACATATTGAGACAACACCTTTTAAGAAATTCATGACAAACTTAAAAAAATGAAAAAAGCTCACTCACGTACCTCGCTTTCCAACGTTCACAGTAAAACTCAGAAGCTACGGAGACAAAACGCAAATGTCCTTCGTTCGCGAAGCGTGAGTTACCTTCTTTCCCACGTGATCGTTGACGCAATTGCCGACTCAATTCCTCGAATTCTATTAGTTCCGAATGTTGTCTTGAATTCGTAATTTTCTCGCAACCAATGGTAAGGGTTACGATAATTCACGATTGAGTGACGACATTCATCGTGTTTTGACAATTCACAACAAATAGAGTCCTAAAGTGATGACGTCACAAAAATATTTTTTTGAAATTATAAGATATGATGTCATATTCTTATAGAGGATCCTGAAAGATGCCCTCATCCCAAAAATTAGCTCTAAATTGTAATTCCCGATGGAGATATGAGGGATCAAAGTTGATGAATGAATGAATGTATATTTATATACCGCACGCATCACATATCGTTTCATGGCGGCATCCCATACAAACCCTTCAAAATTTGTTCCGGTTCCTTCAGTTTAGAACCGACTCAAATTTAGAGAGATTTATATGGGGCAGTATCAAACTTTCATCCTCTATATTTCGGCTGGGAATAACAATTAAGAGGTAATTTTTGGCAAGGACCCTTTTTTAAGGACGCTCTATTCGAAAATGGCGCCAAATCTCATAATTTCACAAATTTATTTTTTTTATGACGTCACACTTTAGGACTCTCATCTTTCGTGTACATAATCACACAATGGACTTGCAATGAAAACCTCATTCAAACCTCTATAAAAAAATTTCACACTTGTACTATATGGGGTAGTGATCGAAACTTCTACAGCTCTGCATAGTGTCTGCATTTGCGTATGCAAATAGCAGACATAAAAAGAGAAAAATCCATATGAGTACCATCCACAATCCCGAAAAACTCCCTTTAGAAAAAAATAATCGCCCTTATAAA
>JAHPZR010004066.1:0-5000 GCA_019787425.1 Platygyra sinensis
AAGTATTATTATTATTATTTTATGTACAAAGGATATTCGGCTTATGATTGGCTCAAATGAGTTTCAGGTGTGGCATTCAGGTTTAAAGCAGCACTCTCCGCGGCGACGTCCCATTCACCCTGGTGATTTGGAAGAGAGCAGATCGAGAAAAGAACAAGAGCTAGCTAAGAGCTGTAAGGCTAATATCTCACTTAACGTCTTCAATCATGGTAAGGTGCAGCGCAGAAGAAGGTTTTTTACTGCCACGTTATTGATAACTTTGCTGCACTGGTTATAATCATTGTAATTTTTCTCAGAACGCCTTAATTTTATTCTGCAGAATGTAATTAGATCAGAGATGAAGATCGAGTTGTGCATGGAAGGCTGTGTAAACGGGCACAAGTTCGTGATTGTAGGATATGGAAAAGGCAACCCTTTCATGTGAGTGAAAGTTTAAAAAATGTAGTGTGATCAGTTTTTCGACGGCACCTCTTCAGAGAGCCTTATTTTAGAAACCAAGAAACGGTTAATATGCGTGTGTTTTGCCAGTAAGATCTAGTTTTAAGAATTTTTTTTTTGTTGTTGTTCAGCTGAAAGCGGCCTTTTCATTCTATCGCAGCAGAGACCAAGAACTGTGTTATTTTCCTTCTTTGATCATAGAGCATAACTTTAGGCGACAAAACTAGCACACATAAGAAGAAAGTTTATAAATTTTCAATAACTTTTATTTCGGCTTGGTTTACAATCAATGCCTATTCTTTATATATCCTAGCTCTCTGTTAATTTACAAAAGAATTGTAGTGGTTATTTTTTTTCTTTTGTTTTCTTCTTATGCAAATTGGTAGGCTTTATAGCTAATTTCTTTGTATTTCTAAGCCAAGCAAAATATACCTGAAAACAAATTCATTGATGAGGTTTTATAAGCTTAAAGGACATACCCACTGCATGGATTTCTAGCTATAAGCGTTTACATTTGAACTTTATCAAGTGATTTCCACCTTCGTTCTAAGGTTCTCTTCTCAATTCTCTAAGAATTTAAGACTGGTATCCTGCCGAGTTGTTGCGTTTTTGAGTCAGCGTAGATATGAGACTTCGCTTTTTTGCGCGTTTCTTCGCTCCTTGACTCATTCGCTTTTTCAATCCCGTTAAATGTTTTCTAAATACGTCGACCAATGCAACACTAGGGTGGAGCGAGCAAAGCTTACCGTCTTGTTTGGGATTCAATAACGTAAACGCTTCTTCCGTCTGGGAATAAACTATAAAGAATACATAATCGGCGGTCACAATATAAGAACGTCGAGGTGGCAAATTCGACGAAAGACAGAATCGTTTGGCGATTGAATTTCTTCGAATTACCAAATATAACCAAATTTCTGCTCAAAAACTAAAGCGGAACCTCAATTTGATGGACTAATTAATGTGATTGTTCGATACTATACCTACGAACCAACATAATGCTTGTGAATATTAAGTTCGTGTATGGTTTATAAGTATGCAAAATAATTGTTTTGTACAGTAGAAGCTGAAAGTGACAGTTCAAGAAGGATTTTTCGTTTCTTTTCCGGGCCGATTTTCTGAAAAAAAACAATCTTAATGAAGTTTGCTTATTCGTTTGACTTCTTGTGTGTTTCTTAGGGGAAAACAAACTTTAGACCTTACAGTTACAGAAGGCGGACCTCTGCCCTTCTCTTACGACATATTGACGTCAGCATCCCAGTACGGCAACAGGGTAATCACCAAATACCCAGAGGAGATACCAGACTATTTCAAGCAGACTTTCCCGCCGGGGTACTCGTGGGAACGAAGCATGACTTATGAAAACGGGGGCATTTGCATTGCCTTAAGCGACAGAAGGTTAGTAAAATGTAAAGCTGCTGATTCCCGCAAGGGAAACTTAGCAAATTGTTCTGAATAATATGTTTTTTTTTCCAATCACAACATTTACATCTGTGCCCCATTTCCATCTCTTACTTTATTTTTGTAAAAGTTTATCCATACATCTATTAAGGATATCGAATGGTCTTTGCGAGCATTTGCGAGCATGCAAGCAGTCCGTTTATTTTTGCGAGTACGAGCAGTTATCAAATTTGTAATACGAGCAGCGAGCACTTCGTAAACTTTCCGCCAGCTGGAATCTCTCTTTACTACATGTATTTAACGTTATTTTGCGCCAAGTTAGTCTGGCTGACACTTTCAAAACAGGACAATTAAGGCCTTATCACGGTTTAACCATTCCCAGTAGCTTACAGCCAAATGTGTCTTGTCAGTTTAATATGCCGTTTCGTGCTGCAAATTACTTCACTTAGCGGAATCTGAAGCTTTCTACGGCATTTTTCCAGAAACATTCATGGCGCGCGCATGTTTCCCCAATGATTCCCAGTTTCCCATAAGGGAAACATTGCTTCCAGTGTCAGCTTTTGTTTCCAAGATGCAAATTATACTTAGGATACACGGCAGGGAATTCTAACGAAAATCCGAGCATGCGAGCACTTGCAAAAATTTTGCGAGCACGAGCAAGCGAGTACTCATCTAATTTTTGCGAGCAATTCGAGCAAAGGCCAAATTTTTCGAGCATTTTCAAATTGGACGAGACCATTCGATTCCCCTTCTATTGGTATAAATTGGGTAGTAGTGTATGACGTAATTAATCCTAATTTGCAGAATTGCTTGTTGAGCTTATTCTGATATTTGCGTATATCATTATGTTATACACGTAAGTTTGCATAAGTTAAAATTTGATTATTGCTGGCGAGCCTGAGCGAAACAGCAGCTTGTTCTTTATAATTGCGAGAAAAAGCCAAAATTTTGTCGGATGTAAGATCGGAGACATGTGCACTCGGCTGTGCTGTTTAGATCTGGGCATTCCGGGGTGCTTGTAAATGCACGTCAAAATATCGATCAATTTCGAGCAAAAGTCCCGCTGAGCTAGAAATCAAGCACACGATAAACGAGGTGAAATATTGATGTCTCTAATTACTTGGTGACTCTCGAGGAAGTCTAGAGATTTTTGTTTGACTGCTCTGTTATGTAAGCAATTTTGCCGATTCGCGAATGGACCGGTGTCAATAGACCTGTATCACACAGCGGCCATTTTGAGTCCCAGGAGAACAAAAAGCTGTGTTTTTGCGCGCCCGTCCAGCCTCGTACTGGATGAAAGGTGAGACGGGCAAAACCTTTTGCTTCAGCATTGCGTGATAAAGTTTTATTAAGATATCGATCAAGTCCTACTTCATAAAATAATTCGACCATTGAGTTACATGTGCCAATGAGGAGAAAGAAAAGCTTGCAATCATATTGTTCCGTGGAGTCTGATTTCCTTGCTTTAATACGACTTTATATGCATGACCTTTGATGTCACGTTGCGTGACGACTCAAGTTTCCGTAAATTCACAAATTCATGTTATTAAAATGTCTCATTGTCACTCTAACTGGTAACGTTTAAGCAAAAAGGATAACTAAAAAAAAAGAGTACTTGTGGAAATCCACTGATCTGCCAAATTCTAGGATTTGTTACGTATTTTTTTACGTAAAATGGTTTGGGGCTCAGTTGTTGTTTCGCAAAAGCCCTTTAAAACTTAACTAGCGGGAAAGAGTCGTAATTCTCTTCCATTGCCAGAAATCTGGGACAGGATGGCAGCCAAGCATGGGCATTACGGTCAAAAGGGCGGTAAATCTGTGTAAGGAAATGTATGGAGAAAGGAAAAAACATTGCAAATGAGCTCAATTTCTGAACTGATTTCTCGCATGAAAATGAGGTTGCGTGGTCCTGTGACCAGAGGTTATTTTTTTCTCCTCGGCGCTTTGCGCCTCGTTAAAGCGGCTTCGCCGCGAAATATCGATCAGAAAAAAATATCCTATGGCACCCAGGGTAGGGTCTTCACTACGCGACTCGAATTATGATAAGTGCAGTTCGAGCTACGCATTTTACAGAAAATTTCCGAATACACATAAGATTTACTTACTTCCCTAGAAGATGTCGTCCATCATTCTATTCACAATCCATTTTCCCACACATTCCCTTAGAATCCTGATGAAGTTGTGGCAAACACCCGTAGATTTCGGGATGAACCGGTCAACGAACTCAACTTGGGCGACTCGATATAGACTCTCGATATTGAAACTCCCAGTTGTAGCACTTGAACGAAATGTTTCTGATGTTATTTGCCTCAACAACACTAACTTTCTCTCATTTGCCTTTCAATAGAATGGAAAACGACTGCTTTGTCTATAAAATTCAATTCCTTGGTGTAAATTTCCCACCAAATGGCCCAGTAATGCAGAAGAGGACACTAAAATGGGAGCCATCCACGGAGAAAATGTACGTGCGTGACGGAATGCTGAAAGGTGATGTTAACATGGCTCTGTTGCTGCAAGAAGGAGGCCATTACCGATGTGACTTCAGAAGTACCTACAAGTAAGCGATTTTGTTTAATGTGTGTGTTTTAGTGTTAGATAGCTCTGAATAACAAATAAACGAGGGATTTTCATCAAAGGAGAAAACAATTCTTGATGGAAACGTGCTAACACCCAGACGATGGACGAGGGGCGATGGAGGATGGACGATAGATTGTAAACAATAGACTAGGTGATGGACGATATGCCCATTCTCAAGCGAGAATTCTCAATAGACGACATCCTTACAGGGTTTCAACCGAATGTTGTCAAATTTACCCTCCCTAATAGAGATTTTTTTTTCTTTTGTCAAGGTAGTGAGCTTTGCAAACTGACAACGATCAGTAGTAAATTTTGTTGTTCATGAAACAATATTGTCTCAGTTATCCATATGCCTGTGCAGCCCGCACAATGTCACTGAAGTTGTATTCATTTAATCCATTGCAGAGCGAAGAATGGTGTTCAGTTGCCAGATTATCACTTTGTGGACCACCGCATTGAGATTTTGAGTCATGACAAGGATTACAACAACGTCAAGTTGTCTGAGAATGCCGAAGCTCGCTATTCTATGCTACCGAGTCCGGACATGGCCATGTAAAGGATTAACGAAAAGCCAGCTGAGAGTTTTT
>JAHPZR010004066.1:10000-35000 GCA_019787425.1 Platygyra sinensis
CGCAAAATATAAAAACAGCTCGGGTTGGATCGTGCTTACTCGAACGGACATTGTATACTTTTGAAGACGAAATTTTGGATCACAGGAGTGGACATAAGGACGGACCATATTAATTAGAAGTGGATGGATCGGGGATTCAATGAGCTCTGAAAAGAGCTCCCGATCCAGCGCACTTCTGTTTTCCTTGTTCATCGTAAATGCGCGCGTTAACAGTCGTCAAGCTGTCGTTCTATGAGTTTTAAAGTTGGAGGGCTACTGATCAGTGATTCGCATTTAACGACTGAGTGATTTTTTTGAAAAGATATGATAATTTTTTGACAGCCATTGTTATGCAGTCGTGTGCTTCAAACAATGGCTCACTAAGCAAAGACGCGCCATATTTGAACGCACTTTCAACTCGCAATTTTAAATGTCAGTTTGATAGTCGTTATCTTACTTCGATTTACAAAGTAAAGACGGGATCAGTTAAGAAAAACGTCAAACTTTTATTTCCCGTTGCTAACTTTTTTAAAGCCCGTCTCGCTTACTTAAAAATCGCTTTTCACTTCGTATCGGGAACATGTTCCCCTCCGAAAAAGGCGATTTTTCCCAATTTTCGAACGCAGAAAGATAGTCCAAAAACATCGAAAAACTTCCTATTTTTTCGCTGCAATTGTAGATATAGCATTCCTCAGGAAAAGCCCGTTGCTTAAAACATTAAATGGGACTTAAGAAAGTCAGGAAATCGAGTTTTATCAATGCCGTGCAGGCAAATTAGGGTCTTTACTCTCTTATTCTTGGCCATTCAAACTACATTCGTATTCAAATTTTGCCGCTTCGGTGCTCATGAATAAGTAATGATGTCCGGCTATTCTACGCGATGACTAGAACTACAACTATTTTATTTCCTTGTTGTGGTCTTGGCTTTTCGCTAAACCTTTACTTGGCCTGCCTTGGCAGCCCAGAATGAGCTTCGGCATGCTCATACAGCTTAACGTTGTTGTAATCTCTGTCGTGGCTCAGTATCCCAATGCGGTGGTCCACAAAGTGGTAATCTGGCAGCTGGACAACCTTCTTAGCTCTGCAATGGAGCAAACGAACTAGGATTAGTAACAGTGGGCTGCCTGCATAAGCATAACAAATTTGATACTGTGTAATGTGCGAAAACTCCATAATTACACCCATCGCTGCTATCTTTTATAACTCACTAACGCCACTATCTCACTTCAGTATTGTTGTACTAAGAATAAAGTGATAAAGTGATAAAAAAAAAAAAAGTCGACAATCTCATTTACTTGCTCTTATGTCTCGATGAAATTCCGCCCTTTATTCTTATTTCGATCCCTCATTTTAAAGGATAACAAACATACTCGTAAGTTGTTTTGAAGTCACACCGGTGATGGCCACCTCCTTGAAGCAACAGAGCCATGTTAACATCACCCTTCAGCACTCCATCACGCCAAGTATCCAGAGAGTATAACATTACAAAAACGAAGAACAATAAGTGATGCTAATTAATAGACGACAAAAAAACTAATTTAACGAACTAGAAAAAACGACACTGAAGAAAACAATTTTTCAAAGGATCAAGGATAAAATCTAAAAGTTAAAAATCTAAGCTGGCTAAAAAATCCAAAAGATAGGGGGAAAGGATGGCAATGAAAGCAAGATAAACGTGCAAAGGAAGGGAAAAAGCACTGACTTTTCCTTTTAACTTTTATATCGTCAGCTTTGGAGATAGTTTCTGACGAGAAAAAAAAACGCCCGCCTAAAGCGCTTTAGTAGAATTCTTCTAGTATACTAATGCAAATGCTGTAATCTGATTGGCTGAGCCATTGCACACTATCAGCCGTTAGTGTGCAGTGGCTTGGTGATGGTCGACAAAAGTCCAACGTTTCCTCGTTTCTCCGAATTGAAATAACATTTAGAAACAAATGAATAAACAAAATCCATGAGAAGACTAAAAGGAGGGCATTTACGGTTTGTTGAATTAAAAAGAGCTCGAAATTTTAGAAAGAAAATAATAAGCGTGCGTACACAACTGAAAATATCAAATTGACAATTCAGTCCGCTCAAATTCTCTAAAGCGCGGGGAAGCTAATTCTCAGATCAGAAATAATAGAAGTCGTTTTTTGAAGGACATTTCAGTAGGAATTCTACTAAAACAATTAGATTATTCGCTATCGATTTCTATGAGGCGATAGTTGATTCGGCCTTCGGCCTCATCAACTATCACCTCATAGAAATCTCGAGCTCATAATCTAATTGTTAAATAGCTACGCAAGAGCAATTCTATAGCATCGTTTTTATGAATCCAGATATATATATATATATATATTTGGCGACTGCCAAAAATAACGAATACATGGTGTATTAGTATATACACACTCAGTGATCTTGGTGTTTTAAGCAATCTGATTGGTTCGCTATCTCTGGCTAATGAGCATTATTCACCCCCTACCGAGTGAATAATGCGTAAGCCAAACAAAAATAGAGTATACTTTTGAATTAAGCATACTTTTGATTCACACTGATTTGAACGGTGTTTAAGGACCATTATTCTAGACTGTCACGAGGTTTTTTCGAAGATTAACTATAGATTTTCCATGTTCAAAGATTCTGTAAATAGTTTCGCGAATTCGCGCATGCTTGTACAGCTTGCACGTTTTCCGAGCATGAATTGAGAGGCCAATTAAATCGATTTTTAGTGGTTTCCTTCTGAAATGTTGTTGAGATCACTTCCTGTGTATATACTAGTGGCAGAATATTTACCTCGCCGCTTCGCGGCTCGGTAAATATTCTGCCACTATTCACCTCGATTTCAAAGAATAATTGTTAATTATAGTGATTTTGAAAAAAACGGTAACGATTCATAATTGGCTGTGGTGTATAGCAACAGTGAAACAATTACAGTAAACTACTAAAAATAAAATCTTATATGTTGCGTGACGTGCCATGAGGGATTATCACCACTAAGTAAACACATTTTTCAGTAGAAATTTTTTAGCATGCCTACAGCACGACGCGAGTTCATTTCTGCGGTTGAGAGTTGACATTTCTGGCCTGCATAATATGAAAAAATTCTCCCACAAACACAGATTACATCTCTTATTTACATTCGAATAGGACCTAGCCTGTTTCACTTTCTGCCATTTAATGTCATACGCAATTTTCTGATCTTTAAGCCTCCATATGTACTTACTAAGTTCGGTAGCGTGTTTGTACCGTTCATTACGGAATGAACATATATGGTTTCTGTATCTTAATTTAAAAGTAGTGTCACAAAGTCCGATGCACGTTTCTTTCGTGGTTGCAGTGGTGACTTCAGCTTGGTAGATGACATTTTCTGCGTTACAATTTCCATCCATAGGGCACGAGCTGGGTTTCCGGCAATTACAGTTTTTCTTTTGCTCGTTGGTGCGTGTGGATTTGTTAATTTCAGCTTTATTGTGATTAGATATTATTGTTTTGATGTTACCTATGCAGCTGTAGCTTAATTTTAAAGTGAATATATATAGTTAAGTAGATCCCTTGAGCCAACAACGTATTACCCCCAGGAGGATCGCAAATGGATTCACAGTCCAAGTTGAGGAGTAATTACGAGTAAGTTAGGAGAAACTCAACACTGGACAACTTCTGAGGAAATTTAAAAAACTGTAATTGCCCTGAGCGGGATTTGAACCCACGTCCCCCTGATCACTAGTCGGGTGTGATGACCAGTACACTTTGCGTTAATTATAAATTTAACCGAACTGATGGAGATATGAGTTCAGAGTAGATAACAATTCGCCAAGACAAGTGCGAACGCGTCGGCTACGTTTTGTCGTGAACATTAGAAACGTCAGGTGGTGGAAAAAACTATTTATTTTTTTAATGGCTGCTTAGGAGGGAGAATCGAGAGAAGGTTTCGGCTAAAATGAACCTGGCTGTCCCATTAAGATGAGTGATTTGTTGTTAGACCAAAACTTCTTCTTCTCCTCTTGATTATCTTTTTTGACATTTTTTTTTTTCCTTCATTACTCTTCTGTGCAACGAAAACAATTCCATTTTCTGCCAATGCCATATATCATATGGAACTATAAACTCAAAGAAAATTAAGCTACCTTAAGCCAAAGCGTACGTGCTTTCAATTTTATGTTAATTTGGATACGGATAATTGTATTATCATGTATATCATTTATGATATTTAATATAACAAACCCACTTGATTCGCTTTCAGGGGTACTTACATCACTGTCATTTTTGTTTCAAGCCGCAATGTTTATGATGAGCGTTAATTGTTTATCTCGATTAAACAACTTTGATTCTTGAACACGCTTGGTAGTATCATCGATTCAATAATAGCTTTGTAACTACTTGTTTCTTATGCTACCTTTTTTTTGTTTGTTTTGTAGTATTAACGAATATTTAGTGCCATTGCTTCGTTGCAACTGACCGAACTAGCCCGAAATTGCCTCGCATAAATGCTAGATTTTATTGTAATACAAATGAGCCTGAAGTTAATCGTGAAAAGGGCTATTGTTTTGCTGTCTAACCGTCGCTGTCACTTCACAAAAAATCGTAACAGATTGACGCTAACGAAATGAAGTTCAAGATAAAAACAAAATAATTAAATAATACAGATATAAATAACTTATTGCCCTACTTCTGTGCTTATTGAATTTAACATGAAAAGGAGCACGCGGGAACAACTGTTTATTGAATTTTACTTTTTCTTTGATGAACATCATTTCAGCTTTTTAAGAAAGGGTGTTTTCGACTGACATTGGTTCACATAGTCATAGATTAACATTTTAGATGCACCACGATTGCATTCTGCAGAGTGTGATTAAACCAGATATGAAAATCAAGCTGCGTATAGAGGGCGCTGTAAACGGGCACCCGTTCGTGATTGAAGTTAAGGAGTAAGCAAAGGCGAGTCCTTCGAGTAAGTAACACTTTAGCCTGCGTGGCAGGCCGTAGAAAGGGAGGGAGAAAGTGAAAATGAGCCTACCGCGATCCTCCCGTGTCCGATCTTCTCGCGCCTCACGCGCTCGTCTTTCCCCTTTCCCTCCTCTTCGGACGCTTGCCACGCAGGCTAGTAACACTTTGACAATGATTAAATAAATCACAGCGAGATCGAGACTTTTATGCATGTATATTTTCAGATTTAAAGTGGCACCTCTCAGGATTGAGGCATCATTCCGCCTTGGTGATATGGCAGAGAGCAGACCGAGGGCGACAAGAGCTGTATAAAGCAGATATCTATCTTAACGTCTACCATCATGATAAGTGCTGCATAGTATAAATTGTTTTTGCTTCAAATTCACAGATTCATAAGTTAATATTTCAGATGCACTACAACTTCATCCTACAGAGTGCGATTAAGGTGGCTCGAAACAGTTCTGGCACTTTCCAAGACGTCGATTTTGATGGGTCATAATTATCACTCCTTATCAGTTGATGCTACAATCATGGTATCAAAAAACTGCCCAATCACTGGAGAACACGTTGGTATTATTTTCGTGACACAATAGATTACCATAGCAACACTATGACCTGCTAAAAACACCCTTAATTTTAGCTTTAAGCTTTTACGTTTCAAAAATGGCACGGTGAATTTTTTTTTGTTATTATAGAATCTTGATAAGCAGGATAAGATGAGGCTCGATTTCCAGCCGTTTTGTGAGCCCGCGTTCCTTGCCCCACACCACGGCTGGATCACTGGTCTACCCATTGTATTTCTTGAACAATCACAGAGAAGCCTGCTTGAATCGAGCAGGCTTCCCTGTGATTGGTCATTTCTGTCACTTGTCAATCCAACATGGCGGATATCAGTGCGGATGAGTTTTCTTCTGTAAAGTGTGTGTTTGAGCGCTTCCATATCGGGAAATTTAGAGAAACACAACAGGAAGCCATTGTCAATTTGTTAGAAGGGAAATATGTTTTAGTTTCACAGCCAACGGCCTCAGAAAAATTCGTAATTTTCAGTCCTTCCCGATCATATGCATCTTCGATGTTGCGTGGATGAGTCTGATTTACTGGTTGTTCTTTGGCTACCTCTCTGCTCAACTCGCTTATCCAGGCTCGAGCCAGGGTCCTTACTTCAATAGGTATACAAGCAGCTTTTTATTGGAGATGGGCAAATTGACGAAAGCGTCACACGCAAGAAAGGAGCTGAGGGCGGTTTATTCATGTCGTGCTAGGGACCATGGATGTTTAATTATAACCGATGGCTATGTATCCATATTTACAAGTGTAACTTACAGGAAAACTTCAAAGGCTTTGGCTGAGTTCCAGTAATGAAGCCCATTGTATCCGACACTGGTAAGAATATAATAGAGTGGTTTGTTTGTAATATTTGTCGAATTTGATTCCAAATTGATGTTAAGAAAACACTGAATACATGAAATGTGGGTTTTATCAAAGCAAGTTCTGACCGTCGGTCAAAATGTTTCACACTTAAAGTAATTGTGTAATACCTTCTGCTGGTTGAAAATAAAGGCTCATTGATTTTAATGTTCATCTTGTCTTTTGATATTGCAGAGATATATAAATGACAAATACATGTTAGAAATGTACAATTCAGTTTTGGACCTTAATTTCTTTAACAATACAATCAAACCTATCCTATACTGTTATGGTATTATACAGTATCTTGATTTAGTTCAACACTGTTTATTAAGTTGTGACAATTATTTTTTCCCGTGATCATTCAGGCCTTTCAGCATTCTTTATGGCTTTATGTAATTTCTTTTAAACACACATATCAAACCATTAAATGGCTATTCAAAAATATTTTTTTTTTGTACAGGGGCTTTTCAGCCCAAAAAAGAGAGAGCAAGCATTCCACAAATAGCTTTCAAGAATAAGTGAAATATATTTCCCTTGAAAGAGGTCCCTTTTATTTGTTGTATGTAACACAACAGCAACTAAGAAACGCAAGACAGAATGTTAAGCCTTGGAGATGTAAGAGTTTGTCATTCTTCATCAGATTCTCAATAGAAAGAACATTGCACATCAGTTCAAGTTGTCAGTGGTGATGCAAACCTCACCTTTGCCCTTTTTTCCTATCTCTTTACCGATTATGAATTTGTTATTTACTGTCAGATAAAACAGGTTGTCTTGAATGATACCGGGAGATCCAAGGTATACATAATGGGATGTCTTTCACGCCAGAATTGATAAACAAAAGGTGCATTCCTTTGGGGCGATCTGGATCAGGATCAGTGATCCAAGATCTGTCTGGATCGTGGTGTATCAAAGGAACCGATGAATCCATTCTGGTTATGGATTCATTGGTTTCTTTGAGGCACCATGATCCAGGCAGATCTTGGATCACTGATCATTGTTCAGATCAACCCAAAGAACACAGCCTAAATCAGGAGAACATTCTTAGTTATTTAGCCAAATCAGATGGCAACATAAGAATTTTGATGGCGAGAATTTCATATGAAATGAGAGTTTATAGTCAAGCCGTTAAAGTCATAATCCATTATGGTCCTTCATAAAAACATTGAAGCATACCACTATAAGAATGGCCCGGAAGGAAGTAACACACCTGACCTGTAGGTCCCCGTAAATTGCAGATTTCATGTTGATGTATTGTTCTGACATTAGGAATGTACACACCACACTATGTCATAGGGATGGTTTAATTTTGCATTTTGATGAAGATTTAAGGGATTTCGAAAAACCTTGCAAGCCTTAGAAATTTTGAAAATTATGTAAGGATGATTGTGATAGTGATACATTTCAAAACAGACACCTGAAATCTCTGTATATGTAAGTTTAATTAATTATTATCCAGTGAATTATCTGCCCATGTGAGCACACCCAAAAGAACAGACAAGTAAGGTTTTCATGCATGTATGGCCGCGTTACTGTGCGTGAAACACTTGGCATTATTTACAAATGCGGACCACTGAGGAAACGGGCACCCTCAATATTCTATTTTGCCAGGAAAACAAGGTCATTTTGGGCGATTTTTACTCGTAAATCTACTTGATTTTTGAAGGTTGATAATTTGTAACAGCAATTTTCCATAATTTCTAGAAAGAAGGGCTAAAACTAAACCATATAAAGCTAGGATACGAGTTTTGCTAATCATCCGCGCTAATCATCATGCTAATCATCCGAGCATGACACAATTTTGTTCACTTTGTTGTCGGGTCACTAAAATCAGGATAGCAATTGGCAGCCTTAATCGGTGGTATCTTTTTTGCCAAGAAAATAAAAAGTCATTACCTCCATTTTAAACTCGGGAGCTTCTTTCCTTTGGAAATTCTGTAGGACAAGTGACATTCAGTCATGCTACACACTGTACACATAGTGGTAGAACCGGCATGGTAAATTGGCAAGGAAAACCTCTAGTCTGCTAGGGATGTCTTGCAACACAGGCAGGCTGATGAAGCAACGTTGGCTTTTGATTCCTGGTTTCTGTAGACAGTTCTTTTGGGCGCAGGATCGACGATTTCGACTAACTCAAATATTTTTTTGCTCAGTGATTCGTGACAATCGTTGTAAAGATACCTTCTTAACAAGATGCTTTCTGACTACGGTTTCTGGTAGCTTTGAAATAAGTCCCTGTCTCCTTTTACGCATTTCCTTGGAAACATTCCCATATAGAACAGGTTTAATTTCTTGCGGAGCAACAAACTGCGCCATTTTTTCCTCCGCGCATGGTAATTTGCATAAAAACCGGATGTGACGTCACGGACAAGCGCTACGGACCAGTGATCCAGCCGTAGTTGGGAGGAGGATAAATCAGCGGACTCCCATAACGGCTGGAGATCGAGCCTAGATAAGATGCAACTTTCGGCAAAGTTTAAAAAAATGCTGTAGGTAGCGTTCAGAGCCACCTTAAATTTTCGAAAATTTAAGGTGGCTCTGAACGCCACCTACATAATTTTTTTTAAACTTTGCGCCCAAAAGTTGCGCCTAATCATGCTTATCAAATGTTGATAATATCAAAAAATTTCACTGTGCCGTTTTTGAATTATAAGCAGCTAAAGCTGTAATTAAGGGTGTATTTAGCAGATCATACTGTTACTATGGTAACCTATTATGTTATGAAAAAGACAACGACGTGTTCACCAATAGTTGGGCAGTTTTTTTGATACCATGATTGTAGCATCAAGTGATAAAGAGTGACTATAACGACGAAACAAAATGCAAGTGCTTGAAACTGTTTTGAGCCACCTTAAACCAGATATGAAGATCAAGCTGTGTGTGGAGGGCGCTGTAAACGGGCGCAAGGTCGAGGTTAAGGAAGAAGGAAAAGGGAAGCGTTTTGAGTAAGTAAAAGTTTAAAAATGTTCAGTCGTCATTGCTTCCAACCGTCCTTATAGTTTAAGTAAATCACAGCGAGATCAAGACTTTATAATTACATGTTTTCTTTCCAGAAATAGGTAACCAATATTTACAAAAGAATTCTAGAGCTAAACGTTATCTTTTCTTCTGTTAAGTACATGTGTGGCAATTCGTAGGCTCTATCTGCCAAGCTAGTATTTTGAAGCCATGAAAAATTTACCTTAAAAGCAATCTTGTCATTAAATTGAGAGGGAGTTATATCGGATTCAAGAAGAAGCTCTCCATGCAATTTTCACCTGTTTCCTAAGTACATTCTTTAATGTTTATTAAATGATAGTTTCTCTACCTGACATAAACGCACGTTTTATTCTGCTGTAATACGATGTCGTTGTATGGAAATTTTATAAACTTAATACTGAAAAAACGTGCAGCAATTAAACAGATTGAGCAACTCCTTTACTGAGACGGATAACTAGTGCAATGTCTGTTGGTGTACAGGAAAGACACCAAATGTATAGCTACCCTGCATGAAGGCAACAATCACGCAGCTCTGAATGATTGAGGTCAGACTCTAAATGTCGAAATTAAGTATTCACTTGCTAAATTGGGGCTAAATATAGTGGCGGCAGAATGTTGCCCCATTAAAAGAATTTCAAACTGTACTTCTTACACTGTAGCCCATTCAACAACAAGTACGTGCCTGGAATCCATAGGGCCCTAGTAGATTTCTGCCGTAGTTACTTTCCAGGACTGTGTGACAAGGAAAAAAGAGTTTTGCATTGCGTATTAATAGCACGTTTTCTCTGGTTTCTTATTTCGGTTTTAGGGTAAAACAGACCATAATAGCAAAGTTACAATATTACGATTTTTGCTGGGGACCTGTGCAAGATTTAGGGTTTTTTATTATATATGCATCTTAGTCTTACAAAATAGTCCACCAGCAGCCCCAGCCGACTTGAGCAATAATTATATTATGTGCAATGATGTTTTGCTATGATTTTGCCAGATTTTGGGTTTCATTGTTTCTTTCCTTTTGTTTTGCCTATTAATCTTTTCCTCACTAGAGCCGTTAAATGTACTGTGGTCAATAACAAAAAAACAAAAAAACAACAACAACAACAACAACAACAACAAAGAAACAAAGGCGGAAATCGCATGCACCTCGTTCCATAATAGGTGTATATGGCCTAGTAGACATGCTATTTAACAAAACGCCATAATTTGTAAGCAGAACCTGCCCCTAAAAAACTGACGACACGTAGCGCCCCTACGTATCCACGAATAATCCTTTCTTTTTATAAGCAATTCATGGATAAAAAATTAATATAATGACGGATATGGATTCAAAGAAAACAAATTTGCTAGACCAAGTGCGAACAGGCCGGCGACGTTTTCCCGTGAAACTGCATTAAATAGACAGTTGATAGAAAAAGTAAGATCCTACTGGCTGCTAAGTTGGGAGACGGTTTCAACTTTAATGAAACCGGCTGTCGCATTAAGGTTACTTCCCACCTTCAGAGGCCAAAAAAAAATCGTTTTTTTCTTTTATTTGAAAAAATTTAAGTTTGTCATTTTATCTAGTGTTTCCAAAATAAAAACATTTATTTAAAAATCTCAAAAAGCCACCGAGTTATTTCGAAAAAAACCTTAGCTTCAAATAAAGTTAGCAAACCACATATATTTGAACTGCGGTTCTAGGTCAAAGTAAAGAATGATGATCGCAGCAAGTTAAGTGACTATAAAAAGAAAAACAAAATCATTTCTTTGTTGTCAATAGAAAAACCGGCCCAAACAAGAAAGAAAAAGCTCCATTTTGTCAAGCAAAGAAAAAAAAGTCTTGCCGAAAGCAACAAAGGCGCTTGGTTTGTCCGTCGGTTCCTTGACGTCTTGTTCTTCAGCGGAACATTTTCCGCCATTAACCCTTTTGGCGTGGGTTTTGCCTTTGCCATTACCTTTGGCGTCCTTGCCCAATATTACCTGGTCATCCTGAATTGAACTGCATTGAGCGAGATAAAAAAAAAAAAAAAAAAAAAAAAAAAACGTGTTGCAATGCGATGCTTAGCCTGCGTGGCAGGCGTCCGAAGGGAGGGAAAGGGGAAAGACGAGCGCGCAAATCGCGGGAGGATCGGACACGGGAGGATCGCTTGCTTTTCCCGGGAAATCGTGATCTATGGTCAGAGACACCTGGAGGTCCTGTTTTTGCCATTGGTCTGCGGTTTTATCAGGTGTTATAATCTCTGGGCGTGGCGCGAGTTGTTTACGAAGCTTTACAAGCTAAAATCTCGCATTTAATTTTTGGAGGAATACATCCACGTTGAGCGAATTTATAAGGTATGTAGATTTGACGGATTGTCGTGAAATTGCGCCAGAACAGTCAAGAGATAATGAAAAACCAAAGTGTGTCGGGAAATTTTGATATTTAACACATTTTTCCCGTGACGTCCATTTACGCAACACGTCTCGCATATTTTTAGCTACTCCAACTTTGGATTTGAATATCTCGATAACCAATCAGAATAACCAATCAGAATATCGAAATAGCCCGAGACACTTCTGGGTTCGTCAGGCAATCTTCTTTCCCATGAACGTCTACTGAAGTCAAGGAAACATTCCTTGCCCTTTGTTTGCTCGCGTCCCGATCACGGCTGCGGACTTTGGACACCGAGAAGTTCAACGGATACCAGCCTGACCTTCCACGATTATGTGGACATTAAATCTGTCGATTTAAACACCTTACTCAGTGGGAAGAAGGTGTGAAGTAAATTACGCGAAGAAAAATAAACGGACATGTTCGTACGCGGACATTCATTTGCAGCGCTTGTTTTTATTTAATCCTGGCTCGAATGCTGGAAGCCTGCGGAAAGTCTGCTTGGAACTTGAGAAATGATCGCAAAACGCCAAACTACTGGCGTGTCCTTTTATCGAGTATGTGAGGCAATTGCGATAATCTGTTTAAATCCTGTTCGAGAAACTTTAGTTTATTTCTCCGTGAAAACGATGAAGTGTTCATACATCTACGAAAGCAGACTGGATTTAAAGAAGCTCTGTCACGGCATTTTCAGTTATTTTGACCGTCGACAAAATCACCGTTAAATAGACCATTTTACAGGTTGTCTACTCAGTGACCTGGCCTTTAAATAGCAGCGAGGCTAGAGGTGACCTTGTTTCGATAAAAACCCCGCTGCCTTTGAGTGTGTAATCAAATTGTTCTTATGCTAACTAGGTGGTGCACTTTCATGACTAAAGCAGAGAGGTCTGTATCAAAGGCCAGGTCACCGAGCAGACAACTGTAAACTGGTCTATTGTAGGAAACCTGAAAATAATACTTTACAGAGATAGAAAACACCAAGGAGATAATTATAAACCATGAACAAAGGCCCTGTTCGCACTAAGACGAAAATTAGAGTTTGGCGTTTGCAAAAAAAAGTGAAAATTTTCTAATCAACAATTTTTTTGTTTTCGCAACCCGAATTTTTTTTAGTGACAGATAGCTTGATCAAGTTACATCAAGATGTCGTGAAATTTGTGTCGGTGTCTGTTTCGCGCGAAGTTCCCGGTCGAATTTGTGAATGAAAAATGTTCCCCGAAATGTTGTTGTTGTTTTTTTTTTTTTTTTTTTTTTTTTTTTTTAATGACACTTAATTGCCTTTTGCTTTTCATGCAGAACCTGTTCTTGCTACATCAACAATTAGTTATAGTTTTGGTTGCTAGGATCCGCCTGTTATGGATTTTGGAGGTTTTAATTCAGCTGCAAAGACACTGCCATCACCGTCGTTTTCACCCGCACTTGATATTTCTCCAGCGCCATTTTCCTGATATCTTGTTCCGTAGAAATATGCGAGTGGGTAGAGAGACTCATTCCACGATTTACTGAGGCTCTTAATACATGTATAAAGTATTGTATAAAGTATGTTCCGAGAGAGAACACTCGCGGGAAGTCATACGGTCACGTTCGCCTCGTATTCCATATGTTGCAAATTTGATGACCCAATGACGGATGGATGTCAAGGAACAAAGGATTTTCTCGCCTGACAAAATTGATTTTGCAGCCTCCAAAGCTAGTCGACGGAATCTTTGAAGTTTCGTTCCGCTTGCAAAAATTTTGGTGGGTGCAAAAAAATCGTTCGCACTAGAAATAGCTTCGCGTTGACAGATTTTTTGGCAACAAACAAAATTTCGCGTAGTGCGAAGAGGCCCAAAGATGGTTAAGGCTGGAGAAGATTGACACGTGTTGCAGACAATGAAATTGAAAAGTTTAGTTAAACTTTTAGCTCATTTAAAAGAGAAAAAGAAAGCCCATTTTTTATTCTTTTATTTTTTTATTTTGAAACCCTTGACGCTGTTCAGTTTATTTATTACACAATAAACCGACGCCGATTGGCTCTGAAGTAGCTTTCACGTGATCTCCAGCCGATCTTTGGGGCAAAGTCTGCCGCCGTGATCGGGACGCGAGCAAACAAAGTGCAAGAAATGGGCTTGGTTTCCGCAGACGTTCGTGTGGGAAGGAAGAATGTGTGGCGAGCCAAAAGATCAGCATAGAAGGCTAATTTTCTATACGATCTATAACAAAACCTTAAAGCTACCTTAAGAAAAAGCGTACGTGCTTTCAATTTAATTTCAATTTTGATACGGATAATAGCATTGCCATGCGTGATCCGGCCATAACAAACACACTTGAAGCGCTTTTAGGGGCAATTTATGCATCAATGCCTTTTCTGATGCATTTTTTCATTAATTATATTTATAAGGCCGCAATGTTAATTATGAGCGTTAACTGTTTATCTTGGTTAAATAACTTTGTTTTTCTTGAACTCACTTGGAGGTATCATCGATTCAATAATAGCTTTGTTCAATTTAAAGTCTTCCTGTTGTTTTGTTACTTTCTCTGTTTCTGTGGTGTTATTAAATTGACGTAAGTTGGCATTAATATTGCTTATTCATACTGCACCGCCGAATGTATTCATATGTCGCAATAGCTTTAAATTGTTTTTCTTGTACAATTGTCCAGCCGTTGCTGTCACCTAAGCTTACTAGAAAAACAAACAAAACAAAACCGATTGACACTAACGAAATGAAGTTCAAAGTAAAAAAAAAAAAAAAGAAGGAAAAAAAAAAAACTACATAAATAACTCATTGTCCCGTTTCTGAGCTTATTGAATTTAACATGAGGAAAGAGTACACGGAACAAGTTCTTTGGTGGACATTATGTCAGCTTTTTAACAAAAGACTGTTTAGATTGCGATTGGTTTACGATAGAATTCCATTGTGGTATTCAGGTTTAAAACAGCACCTCTCAGAGTTGAGGTCTGATTCACCTTGGTGACTTGGCAGAGAGCAGAACGAAAACAACAATAGTTGTATACGGCAGATATCTATCTTAACGTTTATCATCATGGTAAGTGTTGTACAGTAGAAATTTGTTTTCCTTTTGATTCACAGATTCGTAGATTAATATTTTAGATGCGCCACGATTGCATTCTGCAGAGTGTGATTAAACCAGATATGAAGATCAAGCTGCGTATGGAAGGTGCTGTAAACGGGCACCCGTTCGTGATTGAAGGAGTGGGAAAAGGCAAGCCTTTCGAGTAAGTAACACTTTCACAATAATTGAGTAAATCACAGCGCGATCAAGACTTTTATACACGTATATTTTTCTTGCCCAGAAATCGGTAACGAATATTTATACTGCCGACAAGAATTTTAGAGCTAAACGTTTTTTTTGCTTTTGTTAAACACATGTTTGCCAATTCATAAGATCTAATTGTAAAGCTAGTATTTCCAAGGCAGGTAAAAGTTACCTGAAAACCAATGTTTTCAGTAAATTGCTTGGGAGTTGTATCAGATACCTAAGTACATTCTTATCGAACGATCTTTTCTTTACCAGTCATAATTTGGTAGTCCTCCTGCAATTAAGATCGATGTCTTTGTACTGTCATTTTTTAAACTTAGTACTGAAATTGTGCAGCATTTATAAGATCAGAATGAGTATTTTCTTTGCCACACAGAGGGCTTGTACTGTAATGATTTCAGTTGGTGTGAAAGAAAGATACCAAATGCACAGTTACCCTGCATGGAGGCAACAATTAGTCAGTTCTGGATGCTTAAGGTCATACTCGCCGTGTCGAAATCAACTATATTCACTTGGTTAATCGGTACACTCACTGCATTGATTGAAGCCACTAATAGTTGGTCGGTCAATATCGACAATGTCCTTGTAAATGGTGTGATTTTCATCGATCTCAAAAAAAACCTTCGACACTATCGGCCATACTATCCTTATACGAAAGCTTCGGAAATATGGCGTTGACTCGGGTAGTCTCAAATGGTTTGAATCATATCTTTGTGACCGAAACCAAAAATGCAGCGCAAATGGCCATTTATCAAATACTACCTCAGTTTCTTGTGGCGTCCCACAAGGTAGCAATCTTGGTCCACTCCTATTCTTAGTCTATATTAATAATCTTCCCAATTGCCTCACTTCAGCCTCTCCTAGAATTTTCGCCGATGATACTAATATAACCTTCGCTGCCAGTACAATGACTGATCTTGAGCATGCTGTAAACTTAGAACTAAGAAATTTTCAACGCTGGCTTATAACCAATAGGCTAAGCCCTAATATCGATAAAACTGAATTCATGGTAGTTGGGTCAAATCAACGAATGCATGCTCTATCGAATAATCAGATCGATATTGAGATCGATGGGAAATCGATCAAAAAAGTCGAAGAAGCTAAATCGCTGGGCCTGTTTATTGACGAACACCTTTCATGGCCAAAACATATAGAAGAAATTAGTAAGATATCTTCAGCCATAGGCGCCCTTATATTACGAATAAGACCATTTATCTCCGAAAGTATACTGCTCTTCAAATCTACGTATACCAAGCGTTGATTTTGCCTCATTTTGACTATTGCAGCCCTGTTTGGGATGAACTTAGCGTTACCTTGAGCGACAAACTTCAGAAACTCCAAAATAGGGCTGCCAGGGTCATTACCAGGTCGAGTTACGACACTACTGAAAGTATCCTCCTAAATAGGCTTAATTGGGACAATCTCTCCACACGAAGGAAAAATCTTAAGGCGACGTTAATGTTTAAAACAATTAAAGGGCTTTCCCCAACGTACCTGCAAGATTTATTTAGCATCCGTAGTACACCGTACAACTTAAGAGATTCTGATATTAAGCTAAACTCCCCAAGCCCCGCACGAACTATTGCAAGCGTGCCTTGGGCTACAGCGGGGCGCTACTATGGACTAGGCTACCTGTAAACTTAAGAAAATCAGTCTCTCTTGGGTATTTTAAAAGGGAACTTGACAAATTTTACAGCAATTGTCAAACGGGCTCCCACACGGCAATCTTGTAGAACAGTCGTTTTTTTAATTATTTTTTTTAACTGATAGTCTGTAGCAGAATGTTGCCGCATTAAGAAAAATGCAAACTGTTCCTCAAACACGGTAAGTATCTGATTATTTTACCAGGGTAGCTCATTCAGCAAGGAGGTGCCTCTCCATAAGGGCCCGAGGATAATGCCTCCGTAGTTACTTCTAAGAGCTTTGTGACAAAGAGGAAAAGAGATTTCAATTGCATATGAACAGCACGTTTTCTAACGTCTCCGGTTTCTTGTTTGTATTTCAGGGGAACACAGACCATGGACCTGAGAGTCTTAGACGGCGGACCTCTGCCGTTTGCTTTCGACATCTTGACACCGGCATTCGATTACGGCAACAGGGTATTCGCCAAATATCCAGCTGATATAGTAGACTATTTCAAGCAGTCGTTTCCTGAGGGGTATTGCTGGGAACGAAGCATGGCTTACGAAGATGGAGGCATAAGCATCGCCACAAATGACATAACGTAAGTAAGATGTAAAGATGATGCCACCACATAATGAAAACTTGAACGTGGCTTTAATCAAATAACTTTTAGCTGAACCTCTCTTAGAGTATTTTAAATTGGTTTAACGACTTTTTCTAAAGCGGTTCTCTTAGTAAAACCTCAGGGAAGGGGATACGAGAAAGAACCTTATAGTATTATCCTTCTGTGAGTATGGTCTTATATTTCCTAATATACAAGTCCCTTTTAAAATATTTTGCGAACCATGTTTCAAAACAATCGTTGTTTGTCATTGCTTGGTTCACTGACTATGTCTTACCTGTCATTCATCAGACTGCCAAAAGACGACGACGGCGGCGTCGACTATTTCTACTATACAATTCGATTTGATGGTGTGAACTTTCCCGTCAATGGCCCAGTTATGCAGAAGAAGACCGTAAAATGGGAGCCATGCACTGAGAAAATGTTTGTGCGTGATGGAGTGCTGAAGGGTGATGTTAACATGGCTCTGTTGCTTGAAGGAGGTGGCCATTACCGATGTGACTTCAGAACTACTTACAAGTAAGTTTACTATGCGTTAAAATGATTTGATATATTTGACAAAACCTTATAAGAAGGATATTTTTTTTTTAGTAATAGCTGGTAAGATAAAATCAATTGCATGAGCACCGACTGCTCTTATACGAATAATGTACATGGGCCAAAGCTTTTGCATCTTAAGGCTAGACCCACTTTTTTGCTCAGCAAACAATTTTTCCCCGGGTGATATATTATAATATTTGGTAGTCAACTTCGGAAGCTAGCAGAGATCAGCGCTTGGAGTTTTCACTCATGTAACAGTATTGCATTGTTAAAATCCTGTGCTGAAGCACCCAACCCAGTTTCACAGATTTGAGTCTGTTTGCTTCTTTACAGAGCTAAGAAGGCTGTCCGGTTGCCAAACTATCACTTTGTGGACCACCGCTTGGAGATATTAAGCCACGACGTTGAATTCTACCACGTTAAGCTGTCTGAGCGTGCCGAAGCTCATTCCGGGCTGCCGAGGCAGGCCAAGTAAAAGCTAAAAATGCTAGAAAACAACAAGGAGAAAAATGTGATTGTTTTTGTAGTTGTTTTTTTGTTTATGTCTTGGTACATGTACTTAAGTTCAAGTATTTGTTTTAGGATTTGGTAGCGACTAGCTCTAGAGTTCAATTTCATGAAAATAAAAAGTTTCCATTTTTGTGGGGTACAGCACGTGATGAAAGACTTTTTCAAATTACCTGTACACAAATTCAAGAAAGAAAACTGAGGTAAAAATAAACTTGTTGTTAAAACAGGATGTTGTAATTATGTCTTCATATACAGTACTGACTTTTGGAAGGGTGAGGTTAAATTGTTTTCCTCCCCACCAACACCAGCACCTTCCCCCGTGTCTTCTTGCTGATTATTTTGTTTTTCGAAAAGTAGATCAGAAAAAAATCAATTCAAAGATCTTTAGATTTTTAATTTTAAAACGGTGCTTATGTCTAAACAACAACCCTGACACTTTTCCAAGAAAATACACTGATTGTTCCTGTAATCAACCAGAGACAGTCTGTCAACACACAGGTTTTTACCCACCTTGCTTGTGGCTGGCTGGCTGCCCGGTGCTGGCCTCTAAGCCTGCAGGGCATGACTGGCCAAGGCTGTCCTGCAAAGAAAATAAGCAGTTTCACTGAGCAAAAAGTTTATCTCTGTGACCCTCCTCACCCACAGGGGATAAAGCCTGGGCCTCCCCCCCCCTTGGTATCTGCTTGTAACCATAACTCTCTTTGTTCTCTCGTATATCACTATCACTGGTGTCTCCGATTATAATGTTTACGAATCTCGTGATTCTGCTTGCCAACTAATGAATGTCACACTGTCACGACACCTCCGTTTACACCGCTCGCAGCTCCCAAAATCTGGTACTTTAAAAGCAAGATGGCATCGGATAAATGTCCGCCCTATAATATCTGCTTAATAGGTAGAAGTCAATTAAAAATGGAAAACTCTATCACTTCACTTGCCATGCTACGTTGACCGATACATGAAGACCGCGTGTGTTTTCATCCGTACAAAGATTCCTGAAATTTCGGTTGGAAGTCAAATGAACCGTTCCATTTTTGAGAAACCGGTTCATTTGCCGTACTTCTCTTTACTTATATACTGTAGGGAATTCGGAAAACGAATGAAAAAATTTTCAGAGTCCGCTTCCTCTTGAATGGCCAGGTCTGACCGGAAAATGTTGATCTATTTTCCTCGGGCATTCCCACTGGTCTCTTACCGGTGGGTAAACAGCCCGCATGTAATAAATACCACATTAAACATTATGCCTCTGTTTAAATTTTTTAGTGGGAATCTTCCGGGACTCGCGGCGAGCGGCTTAAGGCTCGGGTTCGCAGGTCGCAAAATAACCCCCAACCCCCTCTTCCCCCTTCCTTGAAATACGATGTTCGTAACCGCTGTTTGAACGTTATATTAAATCAATTGTATATCTTTCAGCGAAGGATAGCATGCAACGTGCAGTCAATTTTTACTCCTAAAATGAACTGGAAGCCTCGTTCAAAGAAAAGATTCAATTCTAATCTCACGGAATTGCATAACTTTTAACTCAACTCTTCAATTCAGAACACGACCTGTTGGAGACCTTGCGTGATCGATCGCCTACTTTGAAAAAAGTTGTACAGTCAAAACAGTTCAGATACCGCGTCGTTGCAGGGGGGCGGGAGCCCGGGAGATTAGGGGGCGGGAGGCGGGAGGAAAGGGTGGGAAGCGGGAGTTCTGAGAGGGCGGGAAGCGGGAGAGAAATGCGACATGCTAATTATTTTAATTTAACAATGCGTGAGAATACTTTCAAAAACATCAACCCAAATTATATTTGACTTGCATTTACTGTCTTCTCAGTCACCATTGAGACTTCCGAGCAAACGCACAAACGAAAATTTGCGGCTTGGACTGAAAAACAGGCTTACTTCCGGCGAAATAGTAAACCCGTTTACAGTGGTTACGTCATATAGGTCATAAAATGTCAAGCGGCATGAGTGCACGTGTCGCGTAAGCTGTCAAATTGCAAAAAAAGTGAGACGAGCAGGCGATCTCAAATCACGGGACGGGAGCAACACGCAAAAGGGCGGGAGGCGAGAGATAAAGGTACTGGAAGCGGGAGATCAGGGTACGGGAGGCGGGACGTTCAGACCCCCCTGCCCCCTCCCCCTTCCCCCCCCCCCCCCCACTAGCTTGTCGTTTCAGTATAGTACGTTTGTCACGTACCGTCCCTTTGTCAATTGTTGCAAATAAATTAGCTTCTCAATTCTACTTTCATTTATGTCTATATTATATTAAGTTCTAAAAGTTACCAGTCAAGCAAACTGTATAACTAGGTACGAAATAGATGAATTATGTAACGGCGACAGTCTGAAATAGGAATACTACATGCTAATAGAGACAAGTGATACTAAAACTGGACTTTGGCCGTCCTATCGGGCGCCCACTATTAAGACCGATGAATTGTAAACAGAGGGGTTAATTTTCCAGCTGTTCGAAAACGGTATTCAAGATAAGACATATGTAAATCATAAGCAATGTGGCGAAAATATCTCGGAGAAATAGGTATTTGCTGATAGGTAAACTAGGTAAACAGGAATCAGGTTTTCTTACTAGCCATGACTTAAGGACTTTTGCCGTGACGCGAACAACAACTTTTCCCTCTGTAGTAATTATAGCTAGCACTGCTACTGTCGTGGTCGTTCGAAGCAACCTAAGAAAGTCAAAATTAAGCAGTTTTGTTTATATTCCAGAGTTATTTTTGGTGATGACCTATTGATTGCCCTATCATGCCCTGCTACAATGCGGTTTTCCTTGAGTAGGGTTTGTAAATACGATCAATATAATGACCGCCAAATCCAGTGAAGGGTGAAAGAATGAGCTATTATTAACTTTGTTAAGGACGAGCGCATCACGGTCCATTACCTTAATGAGCAAAAAGGAAAAACGGTTCGATGAAAACTAGGAATAAACATGCTATTTCGCCATGATTGTGAAAGTGGTCTACGAATGCCGATGCTGGGGTATATTGGGTCACTGGAAAAACGTCAGTTACATAACACTACCTATTTTTATGTTTGTTTTGTCTACATCGCATTCATATTTAGTTTAGGATAAAACCACACTGCACTTGCAATCAGTCAGCACGCGCTCTTGATAGCAAAACATTTGAATTTCCATTCAATTTGTTTTGTGGTCGGCGGCACCCTAATCATTGATTGCACTTAGCTTAGCACAAGAGAGAATACCATTATGAAGTCGAAGGCAATCAGCAAAATAGAACCCTCTTGACGCGTATTTGTCGGTAAACTTAAGGCACCCCTAGCCCGGCATCAGGTTTTCCATGGAAAAAGAGGTTAACCCCAAATTACCTTTTTTAAGTAGTCTTGATCGATAATAATAGCACAACCTTTTCTCTAACCAGAGTTTGCCGTAAGAAAACCTTCACTGGGCTATTAATTAAATCGGGGAAGCGGTCCGGCAGTTTTCCACACGAGTGAAGGAGCATTTATCCAGTAATCAGTAGGGCCTTTCGATTTTTCAAATATCTGCACTTCAGAACTTTGTCGCGTTTTATGTTCAGCAGATTGTTTCCTTGTTTTGGATCGCGTCTCCACCAATTTTAAACTTAAGATAAAAGTGGCCAGTATATTGATATTGAGAGGGACAACCTTCGCTGAATCAACAATTACACCATGTTCTACTCCAGTAGCAAACATTTCTGGAAGGAATCTTCTGTTCTTTGCGGATAGTCCAGATTGGCGTGTTTTGGTCGGGGTTTCGATGAATTCAAAGTACTCCGTGTTATTTTCATCCTGTCCATAGGTGAAATCTTCGGCCCTCATGCTGGGGTGTTCCTGACGACCTCGAAGGCCAAAATACTGGGTCAGAAGCCACCAAACAGTTTGGTCGAGAACTTGCGGATCCCCTTTGCCAGCTTCCATTTTCTCACAGCTCATTTTCCTCGGAAGTTGTTGTCAGACTTCTTACCGGCTTGTTCGCACGCTTGCCTTTGCCTTGTTGTCGCAGTAGCCTGGCTTTTCCATCAAGAACTTGCTTTAAACGTTTAAACTCTCCGTCGCGAATGATGGAATATCTGTATTCTTTCCCTGTGAGATATCGCCCGATAGCGGCAACCATCACAAAGGCTATCAGGTGAGTAATCGTCCCCGTCCTTCTTACGAACTGTTGCGTAAAACTGCTCAAGGATTTTGTTCAGGGCCTCCGGTTCGTACTTTTCAATGCTTTCGTCATAACCCTTTTGAGCAGCCCAAGACTTCCAGACTAAATATATTACCCACTATTTGTGCTTTGTAAGGTGCTTTTCTTCATAGCGTTTTCTCTCAAACTCTGTATTCAAACATAGTCACTTTACCCTGAGCTAACCGCCATTTTGTTTTGTTGGACTTTCGCGAATTCCTGTCAATCAATTTTTATTTCAACTTTTTTCCACCCAAGTTAACCTCTCCACTGTTTTGGATTAATTGACGTGTTCTCAGCCAATAAGCATGGCGAAATTTGTGCATGTATATTATTAAGTAAGAAAATGAACTTTTAAACAGGCATGTTAGCGTTGTGGTTTAGCAAGCATTATCGCACACACAGACATGCACACACAGAAAAGAAGAAACAAAATTCAAGAACCACCATATATAACGCCTATAAAATACGCCCGCTTTGGCTAATTATTAAATTACATTATATCCCTATATGGTCTCCCTCATCCATGGTCCGTGATCATACACACTGAGAAGCTAAAAATAGCAAATTTAAATATTAGGGTTTCTGTTTTCGTTACGCAAAACTAAGAGCAGAAATGGGGTTACACGAAAGAGAGACCAAGATTAAACAGTATGATACTAGTTAATAAAGCACTCCTTTGGTAGCTGTACATAACAAGTAATTAATTTCCTTAACTTGTAAAGGCGCTTTTTCTTGAGATGTCACAGTAGTCTTACGGGTGGTAAGCAAATGATTGTAGTAACAGTTTTCATTATAGACTTATGCAACTTAACCGCAAAAAGGTTACATAACTTATGTTGTTTTTAATATCATGAATCATTTTAACTACAGTCAACTCTCTCGTAAGCGGACACCCTCGGGAATTAAAAAACGTGTCCGTTAGTAGAGGTGTCCGCTTACGAGAATTATTCCCGTAAGCGGACACCAAAGAAAAATAGGGTGGATGTCCGCTTACGGGAGAGTTAATTAGCGGGTGTTAATTGTGTTTTATTGCGTAGACAAAAATAGCAACGAACGGACAGCTTGCTTTGCCTCGGACAAATTGAAATTTGTAAAAAGCGATCACCGCTGTTCTGTTGCTCTGTTAAAGGTCATATTTTTGTTGATTTATTGCAAATTAAAGTGCACCTAACCCCAAAAATTTTTTTTCGCTAAAACAATAAAGCTTGTTTTGTGGAGTAATTAGCCGCAAAAATTTTTCGATTTGGTTAAATCCTCGAATTTCTGTGCCCCCTTGAAACCGAGTTTCGTATGGTTCAAGACCGAGCATAGGGAGTCTGGGTAGAGTAAAGCCGTGACGTCACTTCCAGAACGAAAGCTTCGGCAGTCCCAGTCGGGCCTTTTACTATGTGTGAGCGAAGAAGCCTTTTTGCCGCACAAGTTTTTCGCTGGGGCTCCATAGTCGACAGATTTCTGTTTTTATCAACAATATCTTCTACTTCGTCGGATTCTGAAATGAGCTTTGACTCGGAAGACTCCGAAATTTATTATATCGCTGAAGAGAATGACGACTCGCACTTGTCAACAAAGCAAAGTGAACAGTCAGTGAATAGTTAAACGATGAAGGCCGAGCTGATTTACATGCTGACAACTCTCTGGCCAACGAAGAATGGATAGTATAGACAAATGAGGTGGATGCTGACAAAGAACTCGAACGAGCTCTGATGGACAGACCCGGAGGCAATGATATGTAGAAGTCAAAGAGACTGTAGCGTGTGGCGCGTATAAATTTTACTAAATTCGCGCATTCTTCGATCTCGCATTAACATACTTTCGTATAAATAAAAGTCAAGTCCGTTTACTCTCTCAAAATATTTTAACTTCATTCGTTCAACGTAGATCAAAATGATTATCCCATGACACAATGTTTGTGTTCTTTTCGAGCGAGTGTGAAAATTGTAGCGTCGCTTCCCTTCTAAACATCAGCGAATGTTATTGTTGTTATTATTATATTAAAGTGAGTTAGAAGGTTGTCAAGACTCAAAGAAAAGTGATCTTGTTCTTGAAGATATTGGTGCTGATGTTATCTTACAGTGTCTTACTGTATATCCAGAAATTATACCTGTACGGCTTCAGAAATGGAGTTTTAAGATTAGCAGCCGACAAATACAAAACTATCTGTCGGCTGTCACTGCCGACTGACTGCTGTTGTTTCTCAGATCAGATGCAACAACGGCTGAATGAATCGATGGACAAGCGATTATTCCAAATTCGTCTCGCTTAAGTCACTAAGTCAGCAAAATCCCTTCCTCTCTCTGAAAATCCAGGCATCGAGCGAGATCATCTGGTTTGAAATACTTTATAGAACAGATCACCGAACTCTTAGACGGCTATCGCACGAATCGAGCCATCACTTTGTACGTTTCTTCTCTTCAGGACATCTCTCCATAAAACGGTATGGCATAAAGCGCAGTACCTCCTGTAAGTTTGTTGTGTTGCTACATCACACTACAGCGCACCTGGCTAGCATTTTTTCGAACAACTTTTCCAGCCTTTCCCACAGAAACAAGTAAGAGCAAGTAAATATGCGAATCTCAGAATCATCGTGTTCTGGATTTGACGTCACATCCGGCCCTCGACCCATTCTCCGTTAAACTCGGTCGTGAACC
>JAHPZR010004066.1:40000-55000 GCA_019787425.1 Platygyra sinensis
TGACGCTTTTACTTTCGTATAGGACATCCATATCGGTATCCATGTCTCCTGAATTTATGGTTTAATTGATGCGGAAAGTCTCTTTAATAACTTTCTCCTGAAGAAGTATATCGACTTACTGGCCAGCTACATTTCCGAGGTTAACCCCAATCTCAGTTGTGTAAACCTGAACTTAGAAGCCTCTTTACAGCTACCGCCAAGACTCACTTCCTATTCTAATCAATAGTTCTTTCTATGATCAAATAGCTGGGGTCTTGCTCCCGTCTTACTGTAGTTAATCTCTTTTTATGGGACATCATGAATCACTATGGTTGGAATACTTTCACGGTTCTACAATTTATTCTATCGCCGGTATATTGATGATACTTTTTGTTCATCCCCCTCAGGCACGATGCCATTATATTTTTTGACTATATCTCAACTCAAGGCACCCCAACATCAAGTTTACTATGGAAAAAGAGGTTAATCACAAATTACCTCTTTAGACGTCTTGATCGATAATAATAGCCCAAACATTTTTTTTCTAACCAGAATCTACCTTCACTGCGCTATAAACTAACTATTTTAGCTTTACCTGGTACTCTCATAAAGTGGGTCTCATTAAAACTCTCGTTGACAGGGCCTATAAGATTAATAACAACTGCCGGTTAGGGTTTCACGAGGACATCACTAAGCTAAGCTTGTAGTTGAAAGGGTTATAATTAAATACACTACTTAGACCCATAGCAATCACGAGGGACCTTAAGCAAACCACGACGGCAAACAGCACAGAAAACGCCATAAGACAAAAGGTTTACTGAATTAGCAGGACACTGGCTGTGCACCTGCGTTATAAATCTTTGTACACTTCTCAGCTGTCCTCTCAAAATCACAACGTGAAATGACCAGGTAATGCGTATTTTGGAGAAAGTGAACGACGAATCGGCGGCTATTTCTTTTTTTAAAATCTGAAGTTCAAAGCTGGCATTACACATTTAGCTTGAGTAAGTTCTGAGAGAAATAAGTGCACTGAACAAATCTACACAGCTGCGAATATCGAAGGTAAGATATAAGACTATTTTTTAGTGGACGTCGTTCCTGGCGTCTCCGTCGTCATTGCTTAAGGTCTCTATTGTCCTCAGGGTTCAAGTCCCTTCCCAACACTTCACCTAAGTTTTACTTTAAGCTACCTGTACATAATTTATGCCATTTTTGCTATGATCATTATCATTAAGGTGACTCCCGAGTAAAAGAACCCGTCATAGATTTCTGTTGAAACTTGGTATGGTGTCATTACAGTACAAGGATATGTTAAAAGCGTAATAAAAAAAGGGGGTCACCGTGCTTGTTTTCATGCCACGATGCTGACAAATATGGTTATTTAGGTGACTTTTGGTTATCTCAGTGCGCAACAAATAATCTCGATTATTTTCAATGCGGCGTGTTATATCACACAGAGTTCGACTTTCTTTGCTTGCTTATTCATCTACGTCCTAGAAAAAATGGTTTCAAATACCCTGCATTATTAATTGATAATTTTATCCTTTAAAGGAAACATAATTTGGACTTGCTCTATTGGGCCCGTTACGTCTCTATCTGTAGCATTTATTTCATTTGCCAAAAAAGTAGCCATAGATTTCTGCCAAATTTTTTCTCAGTTATTGCAAATATTGTTCTCAATGAATTTATAAAATAAAAAGTGGGGGTCATCGTGCTCGTTTAAGAGAAAAGGAGCTTTCATCTCGCTATCGAGCTTAGCTTGAGGGAAATCTCTTATGTTTTGTAAGCGCGCGCGCTCATGTGATCGCGCTGATGACGCAAAAATCGTGCGCAGTAGGAATGCGCAATGCAAAACTCGGGAATCACCTTAACAACCATTCACCGAAGTGGAGGTGGCTAGCGGTGGGTAGTAGGGAGCTTACGAATCGACGACTTTCGCACGACGACGTCGCTGGGTCACCTTATAGTCCCGCGTCGTCGTCCTATAGAAATTTCAATTTACGATTCGCAGACAAGACGACGACGTTTACGTTTGTTTTTGTCTTTTGACAAGGCGAGTTGTTTAAACCAAAATGCCTGACTTCAGAGAAACGAGAGCTTGTTTCGCATACGCTTTGATTTGGGAGCAACTTTATAACCGAACAAGAATTTGTTTTCTTTGTACGACTGTCACTAGTCAACAAATTCAGAGTTTCCGTACTGGAACTACGACAGGTTCGATTTAGACGGGAAATCAAACGGCAGACGAATGCAATGCCGACGGAGTTTCGTTTCTACAGAAAGGACATTTACAAACTTGCTGAACAGCTACAGCTACCCGATGAGATAACAACTTACAATGGTTTACTTTTCATTCATACCGTGTTGTGCTTTGACCGCTTTCAGTGTTGGTTGAATTCATAGCGTTTTCATGGCGCTGTAAGACGTCGTTTCTTGAACGAAAACAGGCAAAAAAAAATAAAATCAAACGTCAGGAATATGCCCTTAATGTGATACTTAAATTATCTGGCAAAAATACCCAAAGTATCGAGAGAAAACTTTCAAAACTAGCCCCACGTCTTCCTGTTTCCAAGACGCCGGCAAATCGCTCTCACCAACGTCGTCGACTTTGGCGCGACGCCGGCAAGTGCTCAGAAAGGCACGCGAGGTGAGCATGTCACGCAATCTAACGGCGGCGTCGTGCAAAAGTCGTCGATTCGTAAGCTCCCTATTTACCGAGCCGCGAAGCGGCGAGGTAAATATCCAACGCTAGCCACCGACACTGAGGTAAATAATTGTTTTAGTATATACTAAAACAGTGGGATAATATACACCACAGAAATTAATTTGGATGATTTCTTCACTTGTTACGGCTGCAAACCGGGACGCCATTTTCTCTTGAGTTGCTCGGAGGTAAATAGCACAGGATATCCGGAGTTTGACGAGCCAATCAGCGCGCGCGTTTAACACTATCCACTGTTTTAGTATATACTAATTATCATTATCATTATCATTATAGTCATTATCATTATAATCATTATCATTATAATCATTATCATTATCATTATCATTGTCATTGTCATTGTCATTGTCATTGTCATTGTCATTGTCATTGTCATTGTCATTGTCATTGTCATTGTCATTGTCATTGTCATTGTCATTGTCATTGTCATTGTCATTGTCATTACCATTACCATTATAATTATCGTTATCATTAACGTTATCGCTATCGTTATCTTTATCGTTATCGTTATCACTATCATTATCTTCATCATCATCATCATCATCATCATCATCATTACCATCACCATTACCATTACCATTACCATTATCATTTTCGTTTTCGCTATCGCTATCAATATCGCTATCGCTATGGTTATGGTTATCGTTATCGTTACCGTTACCGTTACCGTTACCGTTACCGTTACCGTTACTGTTACCGTTAGCGTTACCGTTAGCGTTACCGTTAGCGTTACCGTTAGCGTTACCGTTGGCGTTACCGTTAGCGTTACCGTTAGCGTTACCGTTAGCGTTACCGTTAGCGTTACCGTTATCGTTAGCGTTACCGTTAGCGTTAGCGTTACCGTTAGCGTTACCGTTAGCGTTACTGTTAGCGTTACCGTTAGCGTTACCGTTAGCGTTACCGTTAACGTTACCGTTAGCGTTACCGTTAGCGTTAGCGTTACCGTTAGCGTTACCGTTAGCGTTACCGTTAGCGTTACCGTTACCGTTAGCGTTAGCGTTAGCGTTATCGTGCAATGATTTAGATATCAAACTAGTTTTTCTTGTTTTAAGATCGGTAACATGTTTGGTGTGAAAGATCCATTATATCCTCGGCAGGCTCCGTCCACGTATTGCTTACAACTGAGTTTGCACGTGAGGGCTGTAATGTCAGCGAAACGGTCGGTCAGTTTTCCACACGTGTAAAGGAGCATTTAGCCAGTGATCATATATGGCCCCTCGCATTTTCAAATATCTGCAAAATTCAGAACATTGTCGCCGTTTACGTTCAGCAAGATTGTTTGCATGTTTTGGATCACGCGTCCACCAATTTTCAGCATTAGCATGGTACGAGGGCACTCATATTCAGAGAAAACAACCGCTCTCTTTGAATCAACAATTACACGATGTAAGTCTAAAATTATCTCCTTTAGTCTAACGCTTTCACGTTTTTGCTTTATTCTGTTGTTATTATTAATAACTTTAGCATTTTCTACTACTTATAAGTTAAACTTGCATCGCTTTGTACTTGCAGAAGAAAGAATGAAGACAGAAGTTCCTGTCGAAACAGGTATTATAAACTGAAACGTTTTGGCGTTTCCCTAAAATAATTTTGTACTTAAGAATAAAAAAGCAACGAAAGTTAGTTCAGTATTGCGGTCAACAGTCTCATTTAGACTGACTTTGATTATATCTTCTAACCTTATGGACCACTTTAAGACTAATTTTTGTTAATTGACAGTGACATTAGGGTGTGGGTTTAATTGACCAATCTCCGCGCTGAGGTCTCATTCACCCGGCCATGGTAGTTTGCAAGTGAACCAATAACAAGAACAGCTTCAGTGTTTCTATCTTGATTTATATCCACCATCAAGGTAAGTGTATATGTACTGCATGGGAAGTGGTTTTTATATTGGTTTTCGCTACTACTATAATAGATGTACAAAATTCATTGCGCATGCAGAGTGTGATTAATCATGTATGTTTTAATATGTTAGTTCATCGAACCTTTTTTATGTACCTCGTGTAACTGACAAAGACACTCCCCTTACTCTGGAGGGTAAACCAACGAAGTGGCAGGTTTGCTCATTTTTAAAATTAGCGAAAAAATCTAAAAAATTTAATTCAAAAAGCAGTTTAAGTTACGTTTGCCTTGAAAACGACCGGTGGATACTTGGTGTAAGTATATGCCACGTTTTGGTGGAAGCTCACTGTGGAGAGAGCAGCTATAAGAACAAAATAAGTGAAAACCTATGGCTACTTAATTAATTTGGAAGATCTACGGCTCGGATTGTTCTAGAACTAACTTTATGGCCTTAAAGACCTTCGAATAAATGGAAAAAAAAAATTACAAAAGTTTTTTTCTTTTCCTACCCTAAAATCATATTGAGTTACAATTAACATAATACTTCAAGAGACCATAATACATGCTATCAGGAGTCCAAAAAAGCCTTCGACTTTTTTGACGTTTTTTTTCAGTGTTGCTGTTGTTGTTGTTGTTGTTGTTGTTGTTTTTTTTCGAATACGATTTTCTTTTACTTTTGTTCTAATCAGTAAGCGACTCCATGATCGCACGGTTGTGATCTTCCTTTATTTGGCTTTCGGTTACGTGGAGAAAGGAGTGTCTACTGCATGTCGTGAGGCCGCCAATACCATAGAGGTTTTAAGTCGTCTGAGACTTGGAGGTACAGGAGTCTTTAGAAGCTATATTTTTATAATCTAATAAGTACAGACAAAGAACACACACCAACGATAATAACAAGTCAACTACTTTTCCCATAATCCTAGGGCAAAAAAAATATAGTTCCTTATATATCCTATACATATTTAAAGTAAGTGGATAGTTGCAAATTAAAAGAAAATAAGTTCATTTTCCCATTTTATAAAGGATAAATACTTAAGTTCCTTTTTGTCTTCCTATCTTTTTGAAGGATCTTCTGTCAACATTAGTGTAATCTCTGTCATGGCTCATAATTATCTCAATTCAGTGCTCCACATACAGTTTAATTTTGAAAGCTGAATATCACCCAACGCAATGGATCATTGAATATTTGAATATCATGCATGCAGATAATGATGAAATACGACTGCTTCTGAAACGTTGCACGACATCGTAAATGTATTGTAACATATTTGATAGCACGTGATGAAAATTCCCACCACCAAAGAGCATCGACATTCAACGGAAAACAAAAACAAAGCTACTCCGACGATGACTGACCTTCATGGTTATTTTTATTTCACTAAATGCACAATTAAACTACAGTGAAAAAAACATAAAAGAACGAGTTATATTAAGACATGTGGCATCGCATAGCGCCGCGATTCTATCAGGGCTTGTTGACAAATCGCTCGACCTTTAGATGTGAACTGTCTTCATTTTGAGCAGAGGGAAATGAATGCGTCCGCATTACAACTTCTTCTGAAAGTTAAGGTGACATCGTCAACGAACTGAGCCACATTCGAAAATTTGTTGTCATGTTCACGGCCACCAATGTAGGGAGAGCACGAGGAAGTTCCAGGAAAACAGCATTTTGTTTCGAAACAGGATAAGTCTTGCGGTATGTCGCTAGCTGGAACAAGAGCAAATATGATGGGGAAAAAGTTCTCGTCCATGTGAGTGTTTTCATCGTGTGTGGAGTTCTAATGCGTGATAGTCAGGCAGAATGGCATATTTCTATGCTCAATTTTCAACATTACTGTAATCTATGTTATGGCTGAGAATCTCGATTCAGTGCTCCATTTAGTGATGGTCCAGCAAGTTTTTGATTTTCTCTGTTCTGCACGGGAAAACATATCTTACGATATTTCATGTCCTTCCATTTCTGATGATATTTAGTTGACCGATGAGAACGCTAGGCAAACTTTCCAAGCAGATGTGCTGGTACCCCTTCTAAACCCCCGTGGCTCTCTTAGCTTGGACAGATCAGAGTGCTGGACAACAATTTTCAAGTTCATGCACTGTCTTCGTGTTTTAATTACTCCGAGGGGCCTGGCTCTATTATATAATGAGACACACGAAAAATCATAAAAAAAAAAATGCACCAATCATGCAACCTCTAGTCATTCCCTAATAGAGAGTGTATAAGCATTATTCCTTCATCTCTTCATAAATGTATCATCGATGGTGTTTCTTTTCACTCTTCTGATCTTGGTGTAATTTACTCTAATTTTTATTTACAGCTCAAACCCTGCTCATGGCTCCTATCTCCTAAAAACGCCACAAAACCTGGCGTTTTCCAAAAATTACACCTTTTCTCGACTGAGTAATGTCCGTATAATCTAGTGGGTACAGAAAATTTAACTAAGCAAAATTAGTATATGTAATCGCATGGGGCCGAGGGCAATTAAGGATTAATTTCACTTGTATTTCCAAAGTTTTCACAAGATTTGGAAAACTTTGAAAATACAAGTGAAATTAATCCTTAATTGCCCGAGAGCACTAGCGATTACTTGTTGATCACATAAAGGGCAAAATTTTGTACAAAGGTTCAAGGTCTTGCCGTCGCGTAAACAGGTTTGCCGGTTGTCATTATTTAATAGCAGTAGCACGGGGAAAGCCTGCTATAATAGTAAGCAAAACACAGCAACTTGGTTCAATTCACTCAAAGCCATTTCTTTACCAACAAAACTATATGCAATCTAATTTTATTCACCTGTTTTGCGAAGCTTGCAACGGCGTGAAACTACTTGTTCTTCGATCGATGATAGACGTAAACAAGTGTCCAAACGGGCTCTAATAACTTCTTGAATCCAAAACTGTCCTTTCCACTGTGAAAACTTCACGTACCAACAAAATTTACCCTGTTTTTACGGCGATAAAGTGAGCTGTAATACTAATAAGGCGACCCGAAGCAAAACGAAGAAATTAACTTTCAGTTTGGCGGCCATGAAGTTCTGTAATTCTATGTTTCGTGCAACACCAGCCTTCTCCACTCAAACGTTTTTCAGGCTGCGAATCAATGCATTTTTAGTCGGAAAAATCCTTTTGCTTTTCCACCAAAAGACTGCGCTTTGTTGCATGTTGATTCTCTTTCACGTTAAAATGGAATAACAGTGTTTAGGTCAAACTCAGAAGCGATGCGTTTCTGAAATTTCTTTTCAAAATCCGTTTGAAGCGGGAAACCAGCTCAATGCAGGCGTGCTCAGCCAATCAGCATCAAGTATTTTTGCCCGGGGCAGTTACAAAAATTAAGAAAAAATGCCCTCTGTCTCAGCCAATCAGCATTCAGTAATTTTGCCCCGTATGTGATAAACAAAAGTATATATTTCATTATAGCGCAAATAAAAAAAAAAAAATAATTTTGCCTAGTTTCTATCGAAGTAACGAAATAAAGTGGAAGTTACAAATTAATTCCTCAAAATGAGTCCATATCCCGGTTCATAAATTAAAGTAAAACATTTTTTTTTCTTTTTGTTCCTTGTGTGCTTTTCAGAAGGTCTTTCTTCAGTCTTGGTCGACAGCATGGCCTGCTCATGTACATCAACATTACTGTAATCTCTTCCGTGACTCACAATCTCGATTATAGGTGCTCCACACTGGAGTGTGTTAAGGCCTGACCTAGCTATTTAATATGCATATTTTTGTTTCAAGGGGAATGGTTTATCCTATCGTTATGAAACTTGGTAAGCAGTTTGGCATCCGCATGCTTGCTCATTTGACTGGCCTTTCAATCTTCAATTTTGGTCACGTGACGCTTTGACGGCTTTAAACAATGCAAATCTTCAATCGAAGACGTGGAACTGAAAGACATCGTTCACAATTGGTTTTTAATTCCTTTTTGTTTTACTTCTGTGGAGTACTATATAGTGCCACATTTTAATCATGTCCACATGATCACAGAAACAGTTGAAACAGTGAAACAGGTAACGTAACCTACTAAGGGTTTAAATATTTCTAAACGAAAATTAAATGACCTATACCATCTTAAAAGGCAGATTTACAATTTAACAGTGATTCTAAACAAATTGAATCAAAAACATTTTACGAATTCTCATTGTAAACATCCCCCATTTCCAAAAACACGCATAATGACGCCTTTAATTGAGGAATGTCACTTGTCGCTAAAAACCACTTTCATGTAATCAAACAAGTGAAATTCCTTTTAATCCGCAATAAATGGGAACAATAAGTCATTTTATACTAACGAAATATTGCAACCAATTCAATTCTTTGCGTGGGGTCTTCTGATAATAAAAAAACCAAGCCTTACCCACTTGAGCATACTGATATTCCAGCAAGTTTCTGTTGGTCTTTGTTCTGCACTAGACTTTCTGAAAAGTCCTTCGTCTTGTTTAGTACCTCGCTCGGCCGCTTAGCGGGCTTACATATTCCACTCTGAAATTTATGAGGTCGACTTGTGGCAAGTCTAGTTCTGCACTAGAAACACAAACTTTATGATATCTCATCTCCTTCCACTTTGGTGAGAATGCCAGGCCAGCTTTTCAGGAAGATGCAACAGCATTTCTTTTAGACGCCGATTTTTCTCCTAGCTTCGACAGATTAGGATGCTGGACAATAATTTTCAAGTTCATACACTGCGTTCGTTCTAATAATTACTCCGAGTGGCCTGGCTCTATTGAATAATGATACACAAGATGAATCATAAAAAAATGTACCAATCATGCAACTTCTGGTCATTCCCCAATAGACAGCGTGCCAGCATTATTTCTTCCTCCAAGTAATGTCCGTATAATCTAGTGGGTACAGAAAATTTAAACAAGCAAAATTAGCGTGGGTCTCTCTTCAGTCTTGGTCGACAGCATGGCCTGCTCATGCACATCAACATTACTGTAATCTCTGTCACAATCTCAATGTGATGGTCCACGTAGTGATAGTCCAGCATTTTCTGTTTCCCGTTTGTCGAATTTGTGAAATGAATAAGCATTCCTTGGCCTAGGTGACGAGATAGTTAAGAAGGCAAAGTAAGAGTAAAAGATTGTTACTTTTGCCCTATCTGGATGGTTATCATCCTCCACAATGGCAGTTACCTTTTCACTTATGCCATAGGAGGTTTCCCTTCTTTCTTCGTTTTTCGGCTACCGATGGCCATTTTCGACAGATTAGAAGGCTGGGCAAGAACTCGGAGCTCATGTATATTTTTAGTACGAGTGAACTCTAGATGCGGGAACTGTATTCCGACAGTGAATTCTGGCTATCTGGCTTTATTTAAAAAAAAGAGGAGGCATAGGAATAAATGTGTTTGGATTGCAGCTGCTTCTGAAGGTTAATGTAACATCGTCAATGACCTGAGTCACATTTAAAGGAGCTGTCATGTTCACGACCACCAATGAAAAGGAAAGCAAGACGAAGCTCTCGGGAAAAGACCTTTTGCTTCGAAACAGGATAGTGTTCTACTATCTGCAGTTTCTAGTTAAGCTAAATAAGGAAATAGCGTAAACCTATAAAAGACAAGTATTCAAAATAGATTGATAAAAATAAATTTACAGTTAAGTGCAAGTAAAAAAGACCACATACATACAAGGAAAAAATATTCAATTGTGTTAAAAAAAAAAGGGAACAAAAGATGTTAAATGAAAACACGGTAATATTTTTTTGTTGTTGTTGTTGTTTTTTTTTTAAACAAAATTACTTCTGGATAATAATTTTTTTCTTTACGACTTTAAATTTTACATAATTTGGTTTGTTTCCAGTCAACGATACCACCACTTTATGAACGTTATGACATCAGTCCTTCATGACCGCTACTTCTCTCTCTTTTGTCCAAAATTTACAATGGTGTGTTAAAACTTCTACATCCTTTCAAGTGCGCATGACATTCTAAGTGATTAACACCTCTACACTGCAAGCTGGAAATGTTGCGGTTTTTAAACAGATTGTGTCAAATAGATAAATCCCAGCATCGCTTTTCTGCGAATCTTTCCTTCCCAAACTTATTTAGTCGACTTTAACATGAATGTTCATACTAGAAAACTCTCATCTCATTCATGTTAGTCTTTTAATCGTTTGCAATGGCTCAAACCCACAGCGCGGAGTTCTTATTCGTGATAGTCAGGCATGATGACATGTTTCCATCATGATGCTCAATTTTCAAAATTGCTGCAATCTCTGTCATTGCTGATAATCTTGATTCAGTGCTCCACCTAGCGATAGTCCAGCAAGTTTCTGTTTTCCTCTATTCTTCACGGGAAAACAAACTTTACGATATTTCATCTTCTTCCATTACTGATGGTATATTTCGACAGATGAGAATGCTAGACAAACTTCCAAAGCAGATATGCTGGCATCTCTTTTTAACTCCCATGGTTCTCTTAGCTTGGACAGATCAATTGATATGCTGGACAACAAATCTAAAGTACACGCACTGTCTTCGTTTTTAATTACTCCGAGTGGCATGCCTCTACTGTTTGTAATGAGACACACGATAAGTCATCAAAAATGTACCAATAATGCAACTTTTAGTTATTCCCTACTAACAAGTATTATTCTTCTACTCTTCATAAATGTATCATCCACGGGTGTTCCTTTCCACCCTTCTGATCTTGGTCTAATCTACTCTAAATTTTATTAGCAGCTTAAACCCCCTGCTCATGGACTGTATCTTCTAAAAAAGCTCCAAAAACTGGTGTTTTTTTTTTTAAAAATGTTCCTTTTACAAGTAATGTCCGTATAATCTAGTGGGTAGGGAAAATTGAAATAAGCAAAATTAACAAAAGTATTTGTTTCAGTATAATACAAATGAAAAAATATTTTTTTCTTGAATACTGAATAAGTATTGAAATTAAGTGCAAGTTACAAATTTATTGTGCAGAATGAGTTTCATTTCCCATTTCATATCTTTTTTTCTTCTTGATACCTGCGTGCTTTTCAGTAAATCTTCCTTCATTCCTGGTCAACAGCATGGCATGCTCTTGAATCGCGTCAACATTACTGTTCTCTCTGTCCTGGCTCACAATCTCGACTCGGTGTTCCACATATTGATAGTCTAGCAAGTTTCTGTTTTTCTTTGTTCTGCATGAGAAAAACCAAACTTTATGATATCTCATCGGCCTTCCACTGCTAATATAAAGGTATTTTTCGTCGGATGAGAATGCCAGGCAAACATTTCAAGAAGATGTAACAGCATTTCTTGTAGACGCCGATAGTACTCTTACCGTCGACAGACCAGGATGCTGGTCAAATATTTTCAAGTTCGTCCACTGTCTTCGTTCTTCTACTCCAAGTGGCCTGGCTCTATTGAATAATGAGGCATACGATCTATCGTACAAAAAAAAAAAAAAAAAAAATGCAATTTTGCTCTCAGCGTCCTTTTCAGAAGGTTTCTCTTCAGTCTTGATTGACAGAATGGCCTGCTCATGTATAGCGACATTCCTGTAGTCTCTGTCATGGCTTGTAATCTGAAGGTTGTGGTCCACATCATGGTGATAGTCCAGCAAGTTACTGTTGTCGTTGTTCTGCACGGGAAAATCAAATCTTACGATAGTTCATCTCCTTCCATTTCTGATGGTTCTTTTCGACAGATGAGAATGCTAGGCGAACTTTTCAAGCAGATGTGATGACATCTCTATTAAATGCCGATAGAAGTCTTACCCTCGACAGGTTAGGAGGATGGAAAACAATTTTCAAGTTCATGCACTGTCTTCGTTCTTAACTACTCCGAGTGGCCTGGATCTATTGAATAATGAGATACAAGATGAATCATCAAAAAAATGTACCAATCATGCAACTTCTAGCCATTCCAAACTAGGCAGCGTACCACAATCCTTTCTTTCTGCCCTCATAAATGTATTATCCATGGTATTTTCTTTCCAGTCTTCTGATCTTGGTCTAAATTTGTTATTTTTTTTCTTTCAGCTCTAACCCTGCCAATGGCTCGTATCTTCCCCAAACAATACAAACCCTGGCGTTTCCTCCAAAATTGAACCTTTTTTCCGAGTAATGCCCCGATGATCTAGTGGGTAAAGAACATTTAATTAAGCAAAATTAGCAAAAGTACTTGCTTCAAAATACTATAAATACAAAATTAATTTTACTTTGTTTCTAAACGACTGAATGAGTATCGAAATTACGCGCAAGCTACAAATTAGTTCTACAAAATGAGTTCATGTCCTGTTTTATAAATTAAGGTACAAGAAAAAAACATACTTTTTCTTTGCTTTTCAGTAGGTCTCTCCTCAGTTTTGGTCGACAGCATGGCCTGCTCATGTGCATCAAGACTACTGTCATCTCTGTCATGGCTCACTATCTTAATGTGGTGGTCGACATACTGATATTCCCGGAAGTGCTGTTGTTTTTTGTCTGTATGGCAAAGTAAATCCTTCAATGTTTCATCTCCTTCCACTGCTAAAGTTATTTTTGGACAAATGAGACCGCTCGGAAAACTTTTTAATCAGATGTAATAGCATCTCTTTTAGACGCCGATGGTACTCTCAGCTTCGACAGAGCAGGATGCTGAACAACAATTTTTACTGGTTCATGCATCGTCTTTGTTCTTAAGTGCTCCATCTGGCCTGGTTCTATTGAATAACGAGGCACACGATGAATCACAAAAAAGTGTACCTATCATGCATTCCCTAACAGACAGCGTGCCAGCATTTTGCTCTCTGGGTACTTTTCAGTACGTCCCTTATCATTCTTGGTCGACAGCATGGGCTGCGCATGTACATCAACATTACTGTAATCTCTGTTATGGCTTATAATCTCAATGTGGTGGTCAACATTATGGTGATAGTCCAACAAGTTTCTGATTTTCTTTGTTCTGCACGGGAAAAACAAATCTTACGATATTTCATCTCCTTCCATTTCTGATGGTATTTTACGACAGATGAGAATGTTAGGAAAAGTTCCAGTCAAGCAGATGTGATGGCAACTCATTTAAACGCCTCCTCTTAGCCTTAATAGATCAGGATGCTGGACAACAATTTCCAAGTTCATGCACAATCTTCGTTCTTAATTATACTCCAAGTGGCCTGGCCCTATTGAGTAATGAGACACAAGACGAATCATGAAATAAAAAAAAAAATATATATATATATATACCAATCATGCAGCTTCTCATCATTTCCTAAAAGACAGCGTACCAGAATTATTTCTTCCTCCCGTCATAAATGTATTATCCATGGTATTTAGTTGTACTCTTCTGATTTTGGTCTAAATTTACTCTTTTTCTTACAGCTTTAACCTTGCTAATGGCTCTTAACTTACAGAACGCTGCAAAACCTGGCGTTTTCATGAAAATTGCACCTTTTTTAAATATTGTCCGTGTAATCTAGTGGGGACAGAAAATTTTAATAAGCAAAATCAGCTAAAATATTTGCCGTTGCAGAATACTTCAAATACAAAATTAATTTTAATTAGTATCTAAAAAAAAAAAGATGAGTAAGTAGCGAAATTAAGCGCAATTTACAAATTAATTCTGCAAAATGAGTTCATATCCCGTTTCATAAATTAATTAAGGTTAAACACTTCTTTTTCTTTTTAGTCTTTGCGCGCTTGTGCACTTTCTATGTTCCAGTTACTCCGAATGGCATGGCTCTAATGAATAACGAAACGCACGATAAATCACAATAAAAATGAACCAATCATGCATTCCCTGACAGACAGCGCACCAGCATTTTGCTTTCTGTGTGCTTTTCAGTATAGGTCTTCTTCCGTCTTGGTTGACAGCATGGCCTGCTTGTTTACATCAACATTACTGATCTCTGTCATGGTTTACAATCTGAAATTGTGGTGATTCACATTATGGTGATAGCCCAGCAAGTTTCTGCGTTTCTTTGTTCTGCACGGAAAAAAAGTAATGCGATATTTCATCTCCTTTCATTTCTGATGGTACTTTTTTCGATAGATAAGAATGCTAGTCAAATATTTCAAGCAGATGTGATGGCATCTCTTTTAAATGCCGATAGTACTCTCAGCCCCGACAGATTTAGATGCAGGACAACATGGGAAAAAATAAACCTTACGATATGACATCTCCTTCCACTGCTAATGGCATTTTTCGTCAGATGAGAGTGCTAGGCAAGCGTTTCGAGCAGATTTAAATTCTTCTCTTTTGGACGCCGATGGTACTGTTAGCTTCCAAATACCAGAATGCTGGACTAAAATTTTCAAGTTCATGCACTGCCTTCGTTCTCAACTACTCCAAGTGGCCTGCTTCTATTAAATAATATGAGACACAAGATAAATCATACAAAAATGTACCAATCATGCAATTTCTAGTCATTCCCTAATACACAGCGTACCAGCATTATTTCTTCCTTCTTTTATAAATGTATTATCCATGTTATCCCTTCCCACTCTTGTGATTTTGGTCTAATTTACTTTTTTTTTTTTTTTCCCACAGCTCAAACCCTACTAATGGC
>JAHPZR010004066.1:60000-85000 GCA_019787425.1 Platygyra sinensis
TTGTTCGAAACAGGTTAGAGCTTGGAGTTTGCCGTTACCTGGAAAAAAGATGCACATATGATAGGAAAAAGGTTTTAGTCATCAGTTGGGCTACAACAAAGCCATGGGTCTACTATCTGCAGTTTCTATGCGCATGCAGGCTAATTAAGGAATTAGGCTTTAAATCCATAAAAGACAATTATTAAAAACAGATTGAAAAAAAAAAAAGAAACAATGTACAGTGCAGTGCAAAGAAAAAAAGACCACGTACAATGAAAGAAAACAAAAACTACGCTAAATTAAAAAAAAAAAAAAAAAAACACAAACACGGTAATATTTTTACAAAAAAATAATTTCTTTATGATAATGTTTTTGCTTTGTGATTTAAAATTTTACAGGCCTTGGTTTGTTCCCAGTCCTTCATGACTGCTACTTCTCTCTCCTTTGTTTACACAGCTGTGTTAAAACTTGTGCATCCTGTCAAGCGCGCATGGCATCCTAAGTGAACAGCACCTCTACAATGTGTATTAGAAATATTGCGATTTCAAACAGATCGTCTCAAATAGATAAATTCAGGCATCGTTTTTTTGAGAATCTGTTTAAACCTTCCAAAACCATTTTCATCCACTTTAACATGAATGTGCATGTTAGATAACGCCTATCTCATCCATGTCAGTGTTTTCATATTTTGTAATAGCTCAAAATCTCAGTGTGGAGTTCCAATTCGTGAAAGTCAGGCAAGATAACATATTTCTATGCTCTCTAAAGGAACCCATAGCGTCATATCAGTGGTCACGGACTGGGTACATAGGAATATAATACTGTATGGTTTAGCTTGTATACCCATTATTCCACGACATGAAGTCTTCCTTACGGCAAATGTCGTCAAAGCATGATCCGTGGTATTTCTTTCCACTCATTAAACCTGTCTTTTCCTTTGTCGATCTACACAGGTGTCATGTTCCCAACATTTCGTACAGCTGAAACTCTGCTCATGACTCATAGCCTCTCAAACTCTACAAAACCTGGCCTTTTTCATAGATATATTTAATTATATCCTTATAATCTTAAAAGTATTTTGTTTTCACAATTATAATAAGAAAAACCTAATCGTAAGTACTAAAATTAGATCCAAATTACAAATTTAAGGGAAGTGTGTACATAGTCCCTTTATCCTAAATTAAGGTAGCATCTATCCTCCTTTTTGTTGTCTTCCTCCTTTCTTGGTTGGTCTTTCTTCCACCTTCGTCTACAGGACAGAAAAGTACATAATGGCGGGCCTCGTGTTGGCAGCATTGCTGTAATCTCTCATGGTTCATAATATAATCGAAATGTGGTGGTCCACATAACCACAGCCCTGCATGTTTGTATACGGTTCGTCGTTCTTCCACAGTTCAAAGTCGGCAAGTACTTTGCTCGAGGAACCATCCTTCCTAAGCTTTTTTTCTCCAACTTTAACATCAGTCATGTATGCACAGTAATCACTTGTTGAGATTTCTTAAACCACGTATCGCACGCACAAAATACCTGTTGTTTGCCTATTTCTCGAGCTACGATAAAATGTCTCCCCATGCAGCAGGACATTCCTATCTTGTGTTATAGAAACACGTATCCTCCTCGTTGAATTTTTTTTTCTTTGAAAACCTTGGTAGAATTCAGACACTGGTTATCTAGTACGTACAGAAAAACAACAACGAAAGCTTGAAAGTAACGTTTCATTAATCAACAAGAGAAAAAATAATAAATAAACGTTAACTAAACTATATGAGTATGGAAAGTAAGAATTAATTCACAAATGCAAGGGAAATGCGTTCACATTTCCTTTTATAAAGGTAAAATGCTTCTTTCTTGTTGTTTTCCTCTCCGAAAAAAGGGCGGTCTCATCACGTAAACAAAAATTGCTGTAATCTCTGTGATGGCTTAAAATCACAATGCGGTGGTCCACATACTGACACCTAAGCAATGATATGTTACTCTCCGTTTTGCATGTAGGCAAAAAATATTGCGATATATCATCTCCTTCCACTACTGATGGTCTTTTTCGAGAAATGAGAATGCTGCGCAAAATTTCTAAGCAGATATGCTGTCTTCGTCTTTTTCACTTCGTGTGGAAACTGGGTGTATCCCACCGAAAAAAAAAAACAAAAAAAAAACACTGGAATCCTAGCTCTGCCATCCACCCACAATGAATTATTTAAAAAAGTGCAAAGCAGCAAGGATAAGATTAAAAACCTCTTCTGAAATGCACTGTATCATATTCGAAACGACTTGATCAAATTATCCACCAATCAGACAAAGAAGAGTGGGAAGAATTCTACGGAGAAATCAGATTTCAAGTGTATCGAAATTTTCAAGAGAGAAGGTCTTGGATTTGTGTTTTGTTTGGTTTTAACAATCCTATGCGTCCACTAACTGGCGTTCCTAAGTACCTTAAATAAGGAAACAAACTGTTATCCGAACTTAAAAGATGTGTACCTAAAGACAGTGTGCTCGTAATTAAAGTGCACCTAACACCATTTTTTTCTTTTAACAAGAACAACAAACACATTTTGTAGATTGTTTTGCAGCAAAAGCTTTTTCGATTTGGTTAGATCTTTGATTTCCATGGCTCTTCAAATGAAAAGTACGTAAAATGCCACCATTTTGGTTCGCGACAGCAAACGGTTCTGTAGTTCGTATATTTAATACTGGGAAACTAATTCGAAAGTAGTTCGAGAAAATGTCAGCCAGGTGAAGTACAAGGGGAATGTATCAACTCGGCAAACTTACAGGAGGGGTTGCGGTGTCATAACGTTTTAGTTAGAGATGATCGTCCTAAAGCAAACAAACGTAGAAAACGATGGGCCGATTTCGTGAAAGCGAAACGTGCAAAGTGAGAGCCCTTCTGTGAGTGCCATGATATGTTCTATGCATTTCAAACCAGATGATTTTGCGTGACACCTGTACTTTCGGGAAGAGGAAGGGATTAGGCTGACGCCATGGCTTGAGTAGGACGAATCTGGGATAAACTGCTTCTCCATCGCCGGATTCATGTAGCCGTTTGTTGCACCTGATCTGAAAAACAGCAGTCAGTCAGCGCAGCCGACAGTGGACAGAAGGCAGAAGAATAGTGAACTAATTTCTTCTCAGCAAATGTTCTATGTCTTGATATGTTTTCAGGTTAAAGAATACAGAATAAAAAAAAAACCGTAAAAATAAATAAAGAAATAGATAAAGAAACGAAAAATTATAAATAAATAAATAAATAAATAACTAGATGCATAAATAAATAAATGACTAGATGCATAAATAATTAGGCAAACAAATCAATAATGATGTGAAGTATATGAATTCCTCACGGGTGATATGAACTCAATAATTGACCTCGCTACCAATGTGTGGCTTCATAGCTCAGTTGGTAGATCATCGCACCGGTATCGCGGAGGTCACGGGTTTGAATCCCGTTGAAGCCCTGATTTTTTTCAGGCTTCTCAGTCTTCACTTGCAAATCAATAATAGTGGATTATTTATTCATTCATTTAATTCATTCATTCATTCATTCATTCATTCTTTCATTCATTCATTCATCCATTCATTCATTCATTTATTTGTTATTTCATTCAATGAATAAATAAATAGTCCATTGAACAACATAATTTTCTTGTCCAGGTTGGTTGCTACATGTTAAGTAGTCGGTGGCATTTCCCACTCGACAATAAAAAATAAAAGCAGCTACTTCCAGTTCGTTAAACAGGATTACATTAGGTGAAAACACTAGCTTTGTGTGATAAAACGTAATTCAACTATAATAATATTATTGACATTTCAAAGCACAAGAAAAGAAAAACGCGTGCTTTTGATGTTTCTTGGAATTTGTTATATACTCAAGCCCAGGATGGCCCATTGAGAACATTCCTGGTATTGTCTTGAGGGCTACATGTATTGAGCATGCGTTGCCTGCATGTTTTAAATGACCACTTGATAAATAGTTAATGTCCCTAGTGTCCTCAGAGGACAGGTTTTCACAATTCACTTTTAATTTAAGCTGGTGCGACCCTGCAGACTGTGCTTATCAACTCCATACGAATTCTATGGCAATTACCATAGTTGATTGTATTCTCCAAGTAAAATAAACCGTGTGCATGTCTATAAATCAATAGCTCAGTAAATTGTTGGTCCTAGATGAATAGCACTGAAAAGTTTTTGAACAAAAAAGTCTTATTTTTCCCAGTACTTTACAGCTTTAGAACAGTTTGTGTTGTAGGTTGTCAAAAGAAAACAAAAAATATATATAGAAATAAATATATCAGCACACACACACAACACACACACCACACACTAGTCTTCGTTCAAACTCCTCATTAGGGTGATATCATGAATGGATATCATGGCGTTTTTAACTGCACATTTCCTTCCCAATTTTCTACATAAACAACAAGCAGGTAAAGGAATCGCTCTTGTTTCCCCAACATCCCACGCACGAGCTTTGAGAACTCTTGGTATGTTAACACAGTAAGAAAGTGGACGAAAAGGGTGAAAAAACGTTTTCAACATAGGCAGTGTAGCATTGGCATCATATGGGGGGATATGGCCGGGAGTACCTAGATAACAAAGCTTAATCAAAAAAAATATGATATAAAAAAATAACAGTATCTAATTGTTTCATGATCATTAAAGGATGACCTATACACTCCAGATCCTTTGCTGCCCCAGTTTGACAGTACAGGTTTGTATCCCTATAATTCGCTCGCCGCTTTAATTTTGCACCTTTAATATTAACTTCCACACTTTAATATGACATCAGCACAACATATTCAAGAACAAGATCACTCTTCGTTAAGTGTTGACAACCTTCTAACTCACTACAACGGCGACAATTATTTCCACACGTGCGCGTAAAGAACACAAACACTGTGTCAGGCGGTAATCATGAGGTTAAAATAATTTGCGAAAATAAGTGAATGGCATTGACTGACTTTTGAAGCGTTAAGTTCTTTCTGCATTTGACGTCACAGCTTTTTTAAACTCTTCCCATGCAGACTCCCCCATGCACGATCTCGAACCACTCAAAACTTGGTTTTAATGGGCAATATTAATTCAGGATTCAATCAAAAAAAAAAAAAAAAAAAACTAAGAAAATAAAAAAAAAACCCAAAACAAAAAACAATTATGCCAAATTACGACACCAAAATAAGTTTTATTCTTTTAACGAAAAAGGGTTTGGCCGTACTTAGGTGCACTTGCAAAAATATTACACAGTAATAGCTTAAAAGAACTAAATATCCCTCCAAGCTAATAAGATGGAGGAAAACCAATATACAAAAACAATTGTTTTGAATACAGGATTTTCTAGGTTACTAGCTTTGGTTTTGGTCTTGGTTTTACTACAGTCTGAGATTAGCTGAGTAGTGTAATTGGGAAGTAATTTCTTTGTGTTTGGTTTTACCAGGCTCAATTGATGTTTGAGGCTCATTTTGTTCTCAAACACACAAAGGAGCCCGGCACTTCTAGATCTGATTTCTCTGACGACATTTTCTATTCCGTATATTTTTAATTTTGCTCTTATTGTTATAGCAAATGGTGAAAACTATGATCCTACCTCTAGTTATATATTATACATAAATGTCCTTCCTCCTCCAAGTTTTATACACTTTACTTGGTCGGTTTTTGAGTTAATTTGCTGTTCAACGTGTCAACCATGTCATTGCTTTCTCTTTCGTAGGGTGCCCAGTTTAATTACGAAGATTTGTCAGTCCATTCACAAGCTCTCTGTCTACAAATATTACAGGGTGGGCACGCATTTCTTTGCCTTTTTAACACATACATTGATTGACATTTAGTACAAGAATCGTCAAACAAATGTCTTAAATATCCTACGTTTATCTTTGGTGTTCAACTTGTTATATTCGACTTTGTATTTTAATTTGTCTAAAAGGGGTGTGAGTCAGTGCAAAAAATACAAAGTACGCTAAGCAAACTGTTCTGGATAGACGTTTTACGAGAAAAATCAAACCAAGGAAAGCGACGCGATGGATTTTTTTTTTTTTTTTTTTTTTTTGTCTTGAATCTTATTAAATTCGATTCAGACATGAAAAGTTATTTTTTACATAGATCCCAAAAGAAAACATTCGGTTACAGCTTACCTAAGTTTGCGCACTGAGTCATAAAAGTACCGAAAAATTGCGCCAATTCCTATTAAAATCAACATCGTAGTGTTAGACCAGTGTTATGTTTGTAAGTTTTTTTTCGTGAATTCGACGAGATGACAGGGGGGAGAGGAAAAAAGTCCATCTAAACTTCGCTAAATACTCCTGTGATGCATTAACGGTTTAGAGAATCATCAAACATTCAAGTGGTGATACTTCCACGGAAGGGCCACAAGGCGAACCAAACAAAGTTATTTCAAGCTGTTATGCAAGAAAATGCGAGACACAGTAATGGCAAACTCCTGGTTGATGAGCCCACAAACAGGTCACAAACGCTAACAACAACCACAGCTTTATCTGCCCCATTTAAATTTGACATTATAAAATATTGATTTATGAAAAAATAAGTAAATTACAATGGAGAGGGGCTTGATCTCCTAATATAACTAAGGAGTTATGAAGGTTAGGAGGCCAATTTACTTAAGGTAAGTTACATTACTATGGTGGAAAAAATAGCACACGTACAGAAAAACGCACAAAACACAAGTACTTAAGACTTTTTACTGTTACAATATATCAGCATCCATGAAAGTAAATGATTGAAGATAAAACTGTAAAAGGGAAACAATTCAAGCAAATAATAAGATGCAGAAATCTAAGAAGGAAAGTAGTGATCAGTTAAGTAATATTTATAAATTCTATTTTTTTATTTTTTATTTTTATCACTTTGTAGACCACCGTATTAATTAAGATTTTGAGCCATGTCGAGTTTTGTGAAAAAAAAAAGAGTTTATATTTCTTGGCGATAGCCTGGCTTGAGTTTAAGCCTTTTCAACTTAGCTGTGGAAAAAAAAGAAACAAGAAAGAAAACAGTATTGAGAATAAACTTGTTGTCGAAACCAGGTTTTTTTACCAACAAGTTGTTCGCTTGTGGAAGAGCGAGGACTTTGGTAAATGTTATTAATTGTTTTTCTCCCCTTCTTCTCGCTACTCTTTTGACACGGTGAATTACAATTGTAGAAAAGTAAAGGATTTCAAACGTGAATTAGTCAGGTAGTCAACCAGCCAGCCACCGCAGCCAGCCAGCAGTCAGCCAGTCAGTCAGTCAGTCAGTCAGTCGGTCAGACAGACAGTCAGTCAGTCAGTCAGTCAGTCAGCTTGTCAGTCAGTCAGTCAGTCAGTCAGTCAGTCAGTCAGTCAAACAGTCATGTCCTCCTCTCTTGCACTTAACATCCTGTCATGGGCTGATTAAATTTGCTTTTTATTGAAAGGTGACGGTTACTCCAGACAGCTTATTTTTTGTTGCCGTCTATAGCAATTAAACAAGAAAGAAATTAGTCTCTAAAGGAGCCTTAAATTTCGACTTCGGAGGCCACCATTTTGAACATTGAAACTGTGCTTGGCAGCCAGAACGTGTTTATGTGACATCACTTCGTTCAACTTAAAGTAGGCCGGAAACAGAGAAACCTGTATTGGCATCTTTCAGGTCAGCGAAGTGTAATTTTCCTAGGATTTTCCACTTCTGGCTATCTTCACTGCTATCATTTTCAGGGTCTAGAGCCTTCCTTTGCCCCTTAAAGTGCCCACAACGTCAAAACTTTTATTCTCCCATCTGATCCTATATTCCATGCAATGAACTTTGGCGAAAAAAATTTTCGATTTGGATAAAACGTGATTTTTTTCATTGAAGTTTTGAAAACCTGAAAATCCTATTTTATTCCGGTCTACCCGTGCCGCTGATCACATCATCCACGTGCTCAGATTTGTGACGTAGATTAAGGAACACGTGACTTCAGGCTTGCCTTATCTCGCTTGTTTTACCTCTGTAAATTTAGCTTCGCAGTCTATACAAAATGCTCCTTTCCAGCATTTTGTATAAACTACTAAATTTAATTTACAGAGGAAAAACAACCGAGATAAGTCAAGTTTGAGGTCACGTGTTCCTTAATCTACGTCACAACTCATCCCAAACCAGGGGAAGACTGGCGCGAATGGTGGACCAAAATGGCGGCAAATTTGAACGATTTTAAAACTTCTAAAAAAGATTGCATTTTACCCAAATCGCAGTTTTCTTTCGCAGAAGTTCACTGGGTGATATATAGAATCAGATAAGAAAATAAGAATTTTGATGATATGGGCACTTTTAAGCGAAAACTCAGTAGGCATATAAACTCTTGGTCTTCGGCCATCGTAACTTGATTAAAAAGATAAAACACGCAGCGGTGATAAACATATTGAAAACTTTCATTTTATAATCTTGACGTTTCGTATGCTAGTCAACATACATTTTCAAAAGGATAACGGTTACAAATTTTTGAAAAGCTATTTATACTGTATAAATGGGGGTCTGGAACCTAGACAGAAAACAACTGCAATCAATAGAAATTTAAGACGTTTCAAACGGAAACTGTCTGTAAAGGGACAATGAAAAGGCTTTCTAATAGAGTAAAAGCTTTTCACTGCTGACATTGGCATTCAAAGCTGACTGTAACTCTTGAATAAACAAGGTCTCCTTAACTTTACAATGGTAGTCAGTTTTGCCAGATGCCAAAATGTTAAAATGGTCCCAGTTGATGTTGTGGCCAGTTGTTTTAACGTGATCAGCAATTGCAGAAGAGTGATCGTGTTTCGAAAGGGCCTTGAAATGTTCCGTTTTCCGCTCGTGAAGTCTTCGCTTCGTTTTCCCAATGTAAAAATCTTTGCAGTCCCAGCAGTTAGCTTTGTAAATGACTTTGGATAATTGTGATCAGTAGGCATGTTTTCGCCAATTCGTTTAGCTATTAAAAATGTCAACTTCATTAGACTTTTAAAAGTCAGGGAACATGAGGCCATCTTTTTTTTTTTTTTTTTTTTTTCTCGTTTACTGTCGAATACGTTTCCTGATTTTGGGTCGGTGGGACGGAAAGGAAAAAAAGGCCCAAAATATATATATATTTATAGGGAGAAGAAGTCTGGAACTCAGACCCAGTACCTTAGCATAATGTCTACGGAGCCTGTAAATGACAAGACGAGGTTAGAAAATCCATATGGCGACAATGGAGGAAGAAAAGATCGACGTCGACCGAAATAAAACCTACACGGAGATTTTTGTCAAACTTTGCATATTAATTGTTAATATCCTAGGAACTTAAATTTTGAAATAAAAATGAGGTGTCCCAATGTTCGTTTAGGAGCTACAGCACCTCGTTTATACCCCATAAATCCCTATATTAGCACCATAGTCACGAGTGCTTGCTAAATTCAAGTTTCCGACGATTGTTCTTGTTATATACTGAAAATAAGTCCATATTTATTTTCCATAGAGAAATTTATTACTCAGTTCAAAACAAAAGAAAAAATGATAGGGAATGTTTTGACACGTGACGTGGTTCACCTAAGCTCAAGTGAGCAATAGATTCCTGCCATATTCACTAAAGAAAGACGCCATGAAAGTTTCGAAAGCTTGTGATCGCTAAATCATTGCCGGGCTCTCTTTCGGTATCTTGTTTGTCATTAGGGACTTTAAGATACATAGCTACGGCGGGCTGCTGCTACGGCTACTTCGGCCGTGAGGGACTAGGCATACAACTCCGTCCTTCCGCAAACCTCAAACAGATTAAGATTTCGCTGTACGGCAACGGGGTGTTCAGTATCTACGTGTCTTTACAAAAATGGATACGTTCGACTTTTTTCTACTTTCATACGACAAACTCTTGATCAATGACAATGATTTCCTTCTCTTGTGTATATCTTACATCACCCAAAACTTAGATTTGCCTCTCAGCTGCTTTTAGAACCGCTGTAATTCCAACCACAAAACAAAATAAGTTTAACATTGCTAAAATGTTAGATTTTAGCACGGGTAGGGTGTTCGTACAATGTGATAATTCTAATAATATACATTTTCAACAGCTCAGCTTCGTAGATACAATTTAAGCTTTCTTATCTGCGGCTGTTCGGACCGGTTAATAATAAAATATGACTGTCGCTTATAATTACCATAGGTGTTAAAATCGTCCAAATTTTCTGTACAAATGACAAAAAAAACAGTTTTCATCGAACGGATTTTTATGATTGAGTACTTTATATTCGAGCTAGGCTGTTCAAACAGTGAAAAAAGCGTTGAAACGAGAAGTAAACAGCAGACTTATACTCATGTAGTGAAGAGAACGTGAAACTAGACACTTTCTCGTAGTAGAAAGCAAGACTACGGCCGGAAAGCCGTAGTGGAACACGCGACGTAACCGGAAGTAATCTTCACTATTTGCCGCCGTACTACAGCCTCGCCGTACCATTATGATATCTATGTCGACTACAGAATCGCGAAAAAATAGCTTTACCTACAAACTTCAAGTTTTGGTTTTTAGAACGTATAGTTTTAAAAAATAACGAGTACTTTCCAACAATACTAATCATGATAGTGATGTGAACACATCAATAATTAACAATGTGTACTTCGGTTTTCAACTTCTACCCTTGACACTGGGTTCAGAAGTTATTTTACATCTTTCTCATTACCCTTGACCGCGGACCACTAAGGACAAGCCGAGGACAGAAGAGAAAGGAGTGAAAAAACAATGAAAATTTATCAACAGAAAAAGCCTCTAAATGGAAAAGAAACTCCCCATCACATTTTCAAGTCTGCAAGACTGCAACAATTTCACAATTGGTTGTATTCAAGACTACGATCAGTACAGAACAGCAATGCAGTACAGTTCAAAACAGGAGCGGTTAATTAACTAACCCTAGTTATAGTTCATGTAAGCGCTGTTTCCAATTAAGCTATCAGCCAGTAAATTCCATATATTATATTTCTGCCACTTAGCTTCGCCTCATTTCACCGCCTTAATACTGTTCTGGAAGAGCGGCGGAATTAACCCCTCGGCTGAATTGTCGGAAATTCTTCCGAGTTATCGGTCTAGGAACTGAACCAACCCATTGTCAGTGAGAAGTTTGCTGACTTACGTACTCCGTTAAAAAAATGTGTTCTCAACAAAGAGATCTAGGAGTGATTTTATTCATTACTGATAGCATGAATGACTTTTCAATGCTTTCTCAACACGTTCTCTTAACACGCTCTCTTAATGCTCTCTTAAGACTAAAGAAAGGATGGATGCAGTGACTTAGTTAAGAAGTAGTTAATTCCGTCCCGTTCTTAGTATCACACAACTCCTGTTATGCGTTAAAACAAGTGTGAACAATTGACGTCCCTCTTTCGCCCACACCCTCTGATAAAACACAAAAATACAAAAAACCTGGCTTCGACAACAAGTTTATTCTTACCACAGTTTTCTTACTTGTCTTGGTCTACAGCTGTGTTGAAAAAGTCTATCTTTATGTTTTAATTCTACAACTGGAAAAAAGAAACACACTTGATTTTTCCCTCAATGATTAACCCAAGAGCTGGTCTCTAACAAATCCTCCGACAAATCAGTGAATCAAACTGAGAAATGCAAAAAAAAAAAACACTTTTTTTTTCTACTTCTTGTCGTTTTGGCTTTTCGTTAAGCCTTTACTTGGCCTTGCTCGGCAACGGAGAAGGGCGCGCAACGGCATTCTCATACACCACCACGTTGTTGTAATCTCTGTCATGGCTTAATATCTCAATTCGATGATCCACAAAGTGATATTCTGGCAACACCACATCCTTCTTAGCTCTGCAAAGGAGCAAACAAGCTCGTATCAGTGGCAATAGGCTGGTTGTATAACCATATAACAAATGCAATTCTGTTTTTAAGCTCTTAGCACTGGTTTTTGCCAGCTTCCGAAGATCATTAACCTGACAAAAGACAACTATAGGTAAGGTTATTTGCTCGCTAAATAATTGGATTTTTCCTTTAAGACCGAATATTTGAAGCCGTGTTGAACACCATTCCTTATACGGAGTATCCATTATCGAGCAATTGGAGCTAAGGTCATTGATTTCTTTCAAATAGCGATCACTGAGAACTGATTTTTCTCTGGATCTTCGAACGCAAACTTAACACACGCCATGAAACTGAATATCGTAGACAAAAAGGTCATCATCCATTCGGATGAAAAACACATTTATGTACTAAACGTGACCAAGAAAGATTGAATAAGAGGATCAATGTAAGTTAAGTGCAAATGATTTAGTCAAAACTTGCAGATTAAGGAACAGAAGCCTAATCACAGTGTTGAATGTTGAATTTTGCAGATACTTTTTTCAAAATCGAGCAGTTAGAGCCACGGTCATTGATTTCACTCAAATCGCGATCACAAAGACAACAGATCCGGCCGGCAAGCTCTTTTGATATCTTTAAAAATCGTTGTTCCTACATTATTTCGATAAATCAGTTATTAGTTAGAGCGGTAGTTTCAAGCGGGTACACTATCCTGATCGAATTGACATTTGGAAATTAATGTTGGTTTTTAGGATGCGTATTATTAATAAGGAATAATTAATTGGTGTTGTCTGCAAATTATAGCCAAATGATTTGTCTGATAATTTTCCGAAGTACAATTGTTTTGCAATTTGTAAGATGTCGTCATGAATTTCTTATTCCGTGGCAAGTTATCCCTTTAACATATAAGAAGCTTACTTGTAGGTACTTTTGAAGTTACATCGGTGATGCTTGTTTCCTTCAAGCAACAGGGCCTTGTTAACATCCCCCATCAGCACTCCATCACTCACATACATTCTCTCAGTGGATGGTTCCCATCTCAGCGTCTTCTTCTGCATAACTGGACCATTGGCAGGAAAGTTCACACCATGAAATCGAATGTCGTAGATAAAATAGTCACCTTCAATTCTGAGGAAAAGACATGAGACATAAAGTCAGCGTGACCAAGCAAAAATAAGCGAAAACTCAGTTGCACGTTGAGATATAAAAGCCTAATAACAGAGAATAATGTTAACAGAAACACTTAATATTTAGAAAAGATCCTTAAACTTGTAGTTGGAAATATTTGATATTGAATTTTTTTCAATACTAACAAAGCAAATTACAACCATACCAACCGATCTATGATTAAAATCCCACAAAATGATCGTAAAACATGAAAAAGGGGCAGAGATAAAAAGTGATATGATTGACATCAAATACGTTTTAAATATGAATGCTTAACGTTTTTCCCTTTTAGAATTCAACAGATTTTCATCTTACTAACTTTATGTGGCTTGACACGGTGCAAATGCCTCCATCTTCGAACGTCATACATCGGTCCCAGGAATACCCCGCAGGAAACGACTGCTTGAAATAGTCTGGGATGTCTTTTGGGTATTTGGTGTATACCCTGTTGCCGTACTGGAATGCTGTCGTTAAGATATCGAAGGCGAAAGGGAGAGGTCCACCGTCTTGGACTGTAAGGTTTATAGTGTGTTTTCCTCTGAAACAAAAACCGTGACAGAAAACAAAGTAAGGAAACGTACCGCTCATGCAGCCCTTTTTTTTGCCATTTTTTAGAACTCTTATCATGAGAAGTATCGAAATCTACTTAAAGAAGAGCTAGAACTGAAGGTAAAACTGTCTTGCATGGTCCAACAACATCCTGCCAATAGATTTAGCCCCAGTTGTATACTGAAACAACTGCATAGCTGATTTTAATTTGATACTGTAAGTCTGACCTCTTACATTAAATACCGTAAAATTGTTGTTTTTTGTGTGTGTGCATGTGTTTGTATAAGGCGTTGTTTTCATGCTAACATTATATTACAGCAGGTTTACCGTCTCGGGGTTAATGGTTATCTCGCCCTTTAGAGTAATAATGCACATAATTCGAGAAATCTCTTATTGCAGTTGTACAATAAACACAATAAATCTTAAAAGAAAACAAAAGCTAAGAGAAATTAGAGTACTTTAGGAGCAAGGCGAAAATTACGTAATAAGCTCGAAAGGCGACAGTCTGATCACCCCACAGTGGGTGTGTCCGTCAATCTTATATAACCCAATGAATTGAATGGAACGTTTGTTTTCAAGTGAATGTTCCTGCAGAAGGATTAGGAATAACTCTTGATGTAGGCTATCTCGCTTAGTTTGTCGACTTCACGGTAGTAAGATTCAAACGAAGAGAATCAAATATGCAAATCAGGCAACTGGTACGAAATCTACTTAAATGAAAAAAAAAAAAAAACATGATTTTTTTTTCTAAACGTAACCCTGAATGTAGAGTAAAGCTGACCACCAGTGACTATGTTAAATTTTTTTACTTACTCGTAAGGCTTGCCCTCTCCTTCTCCTGTGATCACGAACGGGTGCCCGTTTACAGCGCCTTGCATCTGCAGCCTTATCTTCATGTCTGTTTTAATCACGCTCTGCGGAATAAGAATGGGATGAATCAGATATCAGTTACAATTAAAAATAGGCATCAGAGTTAATTCATCAGTAAAAAGACAAAATTGAACACTTTTTTGGTTATTTCTGAGAAACACTTACCATGATCGCAGAGGTACGGTAAGATATCAGCTTAACCTTGTGCAGCTCTTATCTTGTTGCTCTTGATCTGCTCTGCTCCAAATCACCACAGTGAATGAATTCTTAGCTCGGAGAGTTCTGCTTTAAACCTGAATACCACGCCCGAAATACCCTTGTCGACCAATCATAAGTCAGGAGCTCTTCCTAACAAAGCTGACATGAAAAACGAACAGTATTGAATCACAATCGGGTCGGGGTTAAACAAACCCTTTTTCTTATTAAGCTACCTATTTAATGTAGTGCACACGTGGCATCAAATCGCGGTCACTAACGCTGCTGCTCTCCAAATAGCGGGAAACATTAGTTAATTTGTCTAATTGCCGAAATGAACTGGGACTATTTATGTCCTTTTTTCTTAATTCTGCTTGTATGATCTTAAAAATAGTGGATACAAGAAGTATTTCTGGTATGCCAGATGTCTTTGCACCGCGGTAAACATAAATCAGGACTCTCCAACTGTCAATCCGCCGAGGTTTCCATTTCTCCTTAAAAATACCTTTTGTAGTCGCATTTCTTGAAAGGTTTCTTTTTCAAATAATTTTAAGAAACTAGTAGAAAGCTGATCTCTAAGTACCTTTCAAATGATGATTTTACGAGTCAACCAGTTAACTATGGCAGGTGCAATCTTGCAGACATCGTTTATTTGGAAATATTTTTATATCATGTTCAGAACGCGAAAGAAAAAAATGAAGTTAATTTTCTTTTTTACTTTCTTACTCTGAACCTCTTTTTGTTGCCGTTAACCTCAACTGTTCCGGTGAGGAGAGAGTGACAATATGCCATGAAAATCCTGGTCGTTTTCACGACTATAGCTAAACTGGTCTACAGACACGCAGCTGTTACTAAATTTAGCAAGTTGCCCGGAGGACGCGAGATAATTAAATTCACCCTTGATCTTACAGTGCTAACAGGCTTAGAAGATTCACTAATGACATGTTCGTGCTTTCACGTTCGACCAAAATAATGTACTTTTTTAATCAGCGGGTGACAGACAACAAACGTTTGTTTTGCTTTTTAGATATTCTTATTGGTTGCAGCTGTATCAAGACTGGCCTCAAACACCTTGGCGAATTCATAGTCGAGGAATATTTTGTCCCCCAAATCTGCGTTCCCTTTGTTCTTGCAAGATGTTGCATAATTATTCATAGTCTTACGTAATCTGCTATGACCTCGCTAGTTTGCACCCAGTAATCAATAAAAAAAGTATTTGGAATTTGCAACGGCCTTTGCCCGGGAAATAATTCTTTCTAATCACCTTTTTTAGGGTACTCATTTCTTGTAAGTCTAATTATAATAGGCTTATAGGTGACAGAAAACGTCTGTCTAACTGCCATTGAAGCAATAAGCGCGTGGGGTGCCAATCAGTTATTTTTGACAGGTGTAAAAGCATTAGTCGTTTGGAATTATCCGCTTCATATCAAGTTTAAAAATACAAGAAAAGGGAAAGTTCATTTTTTTCTTTTTTTTTTGTTCTTACATTGACTTTTTTTGTTGTTATAATTAATTTTTAAAGGGTCAAGAGTCAGCTATGGCATCTTTATTGTGACTCTTAACATCAAAGGACTAGACACGTCATGTCAATATTACTAATTTAGCACGTATCCCGGATGAAAGGAGCCTATGACCTCACAGTGCAAACAGGGGAACACTAGATTTGCTGATGGGACGTTCATCTCGCACGCACGACCAAAAAGATATTGTTCATTTTCGATCCGTGACGGAAAACAAACGTTTGTTTGTTTGTTTGTTTGATATTAGTATTGGCTGCCGAGAAACTATTTTGAAGTACACGAAGAGATTTGTTGATTATCGTCATATGAAGAAGGCCTAAGACAAAGGGTACAAATATTAAAAAAAAATAATAATAAATCACGTTGACGCAACTATAATTGAGGAACGTTATATTTTGGCCATTTTTGTTTTAATCTGTCAAATCTACGTACCCTATCAATTCGAAGAAAAATGCCCAAGCGGTGGGCTCGTAACGTGTTAAAAAAAAGAGGTTATCAATGCAGTCATTGTCACCGACTTATCAAACCGAAGCCTAAAACTACCAAGAGAATAACCCATTGACTGGAGAATAGCCCTTTTCACGGTTAGCTTTCCTCATTTGCATTACAATAAAATCTAGCATGTATGCGAGGCAATTTCGGGCTATTTCGCACTTTTAGCCCGAAATTGCCTCGCATTCACGTTGATTTCATTGTAATGCAAATGAGAAAAATTAACCGTGAAAAGGGCTATTGAGGGAAATTACTAATTTGCATCGTTGTCGGAATTCCTTGTGCCATCCGGCTTTGCCAGTGTATGCCATTTCGAGGAGAAGGGAGAAGTCAGTAGATCTGTGAAAAAGGCGACCAACATCCTTAAATCCAGTTATTTTCTCTCTTTTATTAAGAAGAATTTTATTGAAAAAGTAATATCAAGTTTTGAAAGAAAAGTGACAAGATACAATATCATTCGTTCGCATCTGACTTAATGATGGTCTACTGTTGTGTAGACGGATAAGCCTGCTACCACTGCAAACGGCCCAGTTTTGGCTCTGGTGAATTAACGAAAGCGAAGATTTAGGTATTAAAAAGAGTAATTTACATTACTTTACTTCAAATATTTAATTTTAAATAAAGAGATAAAGGGTGAATTTAATCTCGTTTCCTCCGGACAACTTCCTATATTTAGCAATGCTCGCTCAAAAATAATTGATTGACACCCTAACGGGTGATCATCAGTTTGAAAAGCACTTTAAAAGGTGTCTTTTTTGTCCTTTTTTGAGGAGAAAAACCACGTCGGGTTGTTGTTTCTTTCTGGCGACAGGGTGCCTTTATCGCGCACCATGTACAATTTAAAGAGACAGTATCATGAGCTGCGCAGGTGTTTAATTGCTTTTTCATATCGGATGCGCTAAAATATTTGCTTTAGACTTTTATCCCAATGTGCATACAGTATTCGTTTGCCGGCTATCAAAAATGCTCTCTATGTAGGTGAAACCTGAAGACAATAGGAGTTTTTTACCGGCATAGCCGCAAATTTATGGCTATTTTCCGCCTTCGGTAAATTCGTTAGCCTTTGCGATGGGTCGCAATGACAAATATGAGACTCGTCAGCTAAAGGAATCGCCTTTGCAAAAACTTCAGCAGCCGTTAACTGGCACTAGCTTTCTTGGTGCCTATAGTCTAGAATAGGGTTGCAAAATCACTGTGATCGTGATTTATTGTAGGCTTGGGGTTTTTCAGTGTTCTGCAGGGCACTGACCTGACCAAGAAATTGAATATTCGAACTGGCCCTCTTACCTTGAGTTTGCTGGCGATATATTTTTAGGGTCACTAACTTTCAAGGGTGTCGAACAATGGGGAATGACGTTGAAGCTATTTAATGTATAGTCACCATATAGAAAGCGCAGTCATTTTCACCGATAATCTGTGCCTCTCCACATGGGTGATGAACACTAGTAAGTTTATCGAGTGACTTAAACGAACAAATTAAGACAAATGTCTTGATATCGATCTTACTGTGCAAACAGTGAACCATAAAAGTGTTTCTAGAATGTCTAATCCCTTTGGCATGCATGTGATAAAACTCGATCCGGCCGCGCCGGTAGCTATGAAAGTCGAGCCACCAAGGTTTACATTTCTCCTAACACTAAAAGTATGAACATTATGTAATTTAGTAAGTTGCCCGGAGGGAACGAGTTTAATTAAATTCACCCTAGACCTCACGTACTAACGGTATGCTCGAGTTTTAACGAAATCATCAAAAGCACGGTCATTTTCCCAAATAATCTGCCCATCTCCACATAGCTGCTGAATGTAAGTAAGTTTATCGAGTAGCCCAGAGGAAGGACTATAATTTCCCCCCCCCCCCCCTCTTAACTTGCATCATCTTACATAATGTTACATAATCTTCCATGTTCTTGCATAATCTTCCATCCCTGCACCTTGCACAGTGCATAGAGTAAAAATTTCGCAGTATTTCCTTGGCCCGCGGCAAAAGTCAACAGCAGGTCGGCGGCGTAAAAAGTCCAACTCGCTGTGATTTTCATTTCTTCTTTAATTAAAATGATAAATATTTTGTAATTACAATTCATTAGGTGACTTATTTCATAAGATTTTAAGAGACTTGTAAGAGGCAAAATAAAGCGTCTGTTAAAGTGCTTTTTCAAAATAATCAGCCCATGGGGTGTCAATCAATTATATTTGACAGGAGTAAGCAACCGCAGTATTCGTATGGCTTGAATTGTCTTCAGTAATATCACGTTCAAAACACGGCGAGAAAAGGGAAAGTTCAGTTTTTTTTCTTTCTTACTCTTTTTTGTTTCCATTAACCTTTAAAATTCGATTTAAGAGTCAAACAACGGCACCTTTTGATGCCATTTTGGCGAGTCTTAGCAAAACATTAAATTACCAACATTGCTTATTATTATTATTATTATTATTATTATATTATTATTATTATTATTATTATTATTATTATTAAGACATATCTACAGATCTAAGACATCGGACTACAGTGGAATCCAAGGAAAATGTGCAGTGGTCCATATAAGGAGAGGGATCCACTCCCAGGAGAATTCAGGAGGAGACATAGTTGGAGGAAGATTACCATCACTTGAAGAAGGAAAACAGTATAAGTTTCTTGGTGTTCTTGAAAGCTTAGTCCAGGAAGAGAAAATGGTACTTGAATGTGCAGCAAGGGAGTACCTGCGTCGATTATCGATCATCTGGTCCAGCCCCCTCTCAGACTTTAACCGGGTGGCGGCATCTAACCAGTTTGCCCTGCCGGTGTTGGGTTACTTAATGTGGACTCAACACTGGCCGATAACAGAGCTGAAGATCTTGTCTCCTCCTGAATTCTCCTGGGAGTGGATCCCTCTCCTTATATGGACCACTGCACATTTCCTTGGATTCCACTGTAGTCCGATGTCTTAGATCTGTAGATATGTCTTTTTATTATTATTATTATTATTATTATTATTATTATTATTATTATTATTATTATTATTATTATTATTATTATTATTATTATTATTATTATTATTGCTATATTTTTCGCAAGTAGCATTGAACTTACAGTGCAAACAGGAAACACCTGGGGATATTTAATGCTCTAAGGTTGCCGTAGACGTCTATACCTCAGTACTTCTTTATATATCAGAGAAATCTAGCTCTATGTTCACAGTATGAAAAACGTGAGTGTGTACTATCCATACCACTTACCCATTGCAAGTATTCAGTACATGTACCAAACCGAACACTGGCCTGTATCGCGGACTACACAGTTTTTAGATAAATTAGACCTCCCAGAAATATGTTCCCTTTTTAAAAAATAAACTTCCAATAAAAAAAAAAATTAGCTGAATTAAACTTATAGAAAGATGCTAAATGATCGACAGCCGGTCAAGGTTTAAAGGAGACTTAATGATGGGCAGTCAAAACAATTTTGTAGTTTAGGATAAATAGCACTCCGGGTAGCCTGAAAAAAAAAAACTGCGGTTAGCCTCAAAAGGACCCCGGTTAGCCTGACAAGTACTCCGGTTGGCCTGTATACGGTTGGCTTTGAATAATGGCAAGGGTAACACGATAAACACTTAAAAAAATCCGTAATTTGACGGCCAATTTCGGTGGAGCAGTGATGTCGAGTATCGCTGACCATGTGGGCGTCCCGGGTTCGATTCCTCTTGGGACAGCTATCACAGCATTCTTTTTAGGTTGTTTTGCTTCATTAAGTCTCCCTGCCGGTCGTTTAGTCTATTTAAAACCTTGACCGTCTGCCGGTCATACAGCCACAGCGAAACTTATAGGATTAATTATAATCAAATATGAAACTAAGAAATGCATGTTTCGAGAAGGAATAGCGCTTTTCTTGCCTTTTTCGTTGCCCGGAGGGACATAAGTAAATCCAAAACTGCGTGACATGCATAAAACGTCTTAGCAGTCTTGCAAAGCAGCTGTTTCGGAGTTACATTAAGTAAACCACAAAGTTCGGCTTTGCAGTATTCACCATTACGGTTTTCTCAAAGATCGTTCGAAGAAAAACTTGTGGAGGGAACCGTTCCAACATGATTGATTAAATGTTGATTAAGAGTGAAGATAATGTGCTCTTTCAGAATTCTACCCAGTCAGCTTGTTTCCAGACCTTTAAGAAACATCAGTTGCATGGTTGTTCTTCACACTTCTCAAACTCATTCATCAAGTTTAAACAAAGGAAATCACAACCGCGTAGTGGTTGGATACCTGGTCTTAATTAGCATATATTTTGACGATTTTACCTCTCCGTTTAGTCCTTAGGTTTTGTTTCGATATTGAGAAGATTAGCGAAACCCTCGAGACAGTGTTTAATCAGGCTTATTGTACTTTGCGATATGGTGCTTTGCGAAACGAAACGAAACGAAATGATATCTGTACTTTGCGAAATGAAAATCTGTACTTTGCGAAATGAAAATCTGTTCTTTGCGAAATGAAAATCTGTACTTTGCGAAATGAAAATCTGTTCTCTGCGGACTGAAAAACTGTACTTTGCTTCGTCTCCTCTTTACCAAGGACTTGAAGAATTTTCTTGATGACCACAGTTTGACATTTGGTGTCTTCTGAACCTTTGTACTCGCTACTGTTGACATCTCCAAAGGAACCTTGTCCTATTCTCTGCTCAACTGGCAGTTCACTACATTTAAGGCGAGGGTCGTCTTCAAAAATTTCACTTCCAGGTAAACTTTTTCTTACAGCTGAGGAAGCTAAAAGCTGGGAAACATCGACACCCGACATAGCGAATATCTTTGGACCGCTCTAAACCATGATGTTCGCGCCAAAATGTTTACGTTTGTCTCACGTGCGACAGCCGACCTTGGACCTCATCACAAGCCTCTAATTACGACATCTTAGTCTTGCAATGAGCTTAAAAACACAAAACTGAGAATGGAAAAAAACGCAAACTTCTAAGCTAGAATTCCTCACCAGATGTTTGATATTTTTTGCAGCTTGACGTGGGACATGCAAAACAAGGTAAGAAATGTTTCGAATAACACGTTTCTTTCATTGTACACTTCCGTCACGCAATATGAACTCCAAAAAGAGATCGAGGGTTACCGAGATCGACAGCATCCTTCTGAATTATTCGGGTTGTTGGTGGCGTGGAGATATCAAATTTATGTAATCATCGCGTAGCAAAACAAGCAAAGCCGGTCCAGCAGGAGCCGAAAGCATTGATGGAGAAAGCGCAATGCTCGGTGCTAATTTCGCCGAAGCAATTCGGGGCAAACAAGCTGTGAAAAATTGTTTTCTTTTTGTCTGCGGTCCCAGGTTTTCAGATCACCAAGAACACGCCAAAAACGTGTGTCCCGGTCATGATTGTAGGAAAATAGCAGGTTCGCAGAAGCTTCTTCACAAAAATTTTTCATAAATTACTGAGTTTCATTTCGCAAAGTACAGGTTTTCATTTCGCAAAGAACAGATTTTCATTTCGCAAGTACAGATTTTTCATTTCGCAAAGTACAGATTTCATTTCGTTTCGTTTCGTTTCGCAAACTACCATTTCGCAAAGTACAATAAGCAGCTATTCAAACACCTTTAATTTAGCCAAAAATACTCCTCTGCGCGTCGTATTTTTAACTCTCCTTTCGACATTTGGACATCTTTGGTGGCTAGTCTAGAATAGGGTTGCAAAATCACTGTGATTGTGGTATATTGTGGGCTTAGGGTTTCGGTATTCTGCGGGGCACTGACCTGGCCAAGAAATCGAAAATTCGAACTGGCCCTCTTACCTTGAGTTTGTTGGTGATGTTTTTTTTTAGGGTCACTAACTTTAAAGGGAGTCGAAAAATGGGAATGACGTTGAATCACCAAGCTATTTAATGTATAGTCACCATATAGAAAGTGCAGTCATTTTCACCGATGATCTGTGCCTTTCCAAATAAGTGATGAACACTAGTAAGTTTATCGAGTGACTGAAACGAACAAATTAAGATAAATATCTTGATATCGATCTTACTGTGCAAACAGTGAACCATAAAAGAGTTCAGTTCTAGAACGTCTAATCCTTTTGACATGCATGTGGTAAAACTCGATCCGGCCGCGCCGGTAGCTATGAAAGTCGAGCCGCCAAGGTTTTCATTTCAGGGGCACCCAACGAGAATATAGTTCAAAACCACTAAAACATAGCATTGTTGAAAGTATTTTGGTATTTAAACGGTAGATATAGGCATACTTTTATCCCCTAAAAATTTTTCATCTGTTCGGATTTCCTAGCTGAAAGTCTAGTGATCCGAAAATTACAGGGATCAAAACTTACCTTTTCGAAAATTTCAGCCAGAAAAAAGGCTCCCGAAAATTATAGGTGACCTTTTTAGGGTAAAAATCCGTTAAAAATAGGCAATTATACCATATTTTAGATGTTCGAAAATCTTAGGAGAAGCAGGCAAGCAAGAAATTTTACAAAAAATGTTCCGAAAATTCTAGATCTGAAATCGTCTTCCGAACAGATATATTTCCGAAAATTGTCGTTGGGTGCCCCTGTCATTTCTCTTAACACTAAAAGTATGAGCATTATGTAATAAAGTAAGTTGCCCGGAGGGAACGAGTTTAATTAAATTTACCCTAGATCTCACATACTAACGGTATGCTCGAGTTTTAACGAAATCATCAAAAGCACGGTCATTTTCACAAATAATCTGTTCATCTTTACATAGCTGCTAAACGTAAGTTTATCGAGTAGCCCAGAGGAAAGACTATAATTTTATACCCCCCCCCCCCCTCCGCCCCCCCAAACTTAACTTGTATCATCTTACATAATGTTGCATATTAATCTTCCCTGTTCTTGCATAATCTTCCATCCCTGACCTTGCACAGTGCATAAAGTAAACATTTCGCAGTATTTCCTTGGCCCGCGGCAAAAGTCAACAGCAGGTCGGCGGCGTAAAAATCAACCTGCTGTGATTTTCATTTCGTCTTTAATTAAAATTATAATTATTTTGTAATTACAATTCTTTAGGTGACTTATTTCATAAGATTTTAAGAGACTTGTAGGAGGCAAAATAAAGCGTCTGTTAAAGTGCTTTTTCAAAATAATCAGCCCATGGGGTGTCAATCAATTATATTTGACAGGAGTAAGCAAACATTATTCGTATGGCTTGAATTGTCTTCAGTAGTATCAAGTTCAGAAACGCGGCGAGAAAAGGGAAAGTTCAGTTGTCTTCTTTTTCTTACTCTTTTTTGTTTCCATTAATCTTTAAAATTCGGTTTAAGAGTCACACAATGGCATCTTTTGATGCCATATTGCGAGTCTTAGCAAAACATTAAATTATCAACATTGCTATGTAGCATTGAACTTACAGTGCAAACAGGAAACACCTAGGACTAATTAATACTCTAAGTTTGCTGTAGACGTCTGTACCTCAGTACTTCTATATATATCAGAGAAATCTAGCTCTATGTTCACAGTATGAAAAACGTGAGTGTGAAATATCCATACCACTTACCAATTGCAAGTATTCAGTACATGTACCAAACCAAACACTGGCCTGTATCGCGGACTACACAGTTTTTAGATAAATTTGACCTCCCAGAAATATGTTCCCTTTTTAAAAAATGAAACTCCAAAAGAAATTAAAGATAGCCGAATAAAACTTTTAGAAAGTGGCTAAATGACCGGCAGCCGGTCAAGGTTTAAAGGAGACTAAATAACCGGCAGTGAAAACAATCAGTTTGTAGTTTAGGATAAATAGCACTCCGGGTAGCCTGAAAAGAACTCAGGTTAGCTGAGTTAGCTGAACTCAGTTAGGATTACTCCTGTTGGTCTGTTTACGGTTAGCTTTCAATAATGGTAAGGGTAACACGATAAACAATTAAAAAATTCAGAGACTTGCCGGCCGATTTTGGTGGCGCAGTGATGTCGAGTATCGCTGACCATGTGGGCGTCCCGGGCTCGATTCTTCTTAGGACAGCTATCACTGAATTCTTTTTAGTTTGTTTTGCTTCATTAAGTCTCCCTGCCGGTCGTTTAGTCTATTTATATGGAGAGCCGTTTGTGCCAAAAATAAAAATCTCTAGTGTAAATGTCAATCGTTAGTGCTGGCAACAAATCGTAGGTGATAAATATTTCATTTGCTTCGCTGAAATGGTCAATCGTTAGTGCAAAACATCAATCGCTAGTGATGTAATTGCCGAAACTACATTGTAAAACTTCGATCGATAGTGCTAAAATCTCAATCGCTAATTTTAACATTAGAGAACGTTCTCAGGCCGATCGATAGTGCTAAAATTCAATCGTAGTTGTAAGCTTCAATCGGTAGCGTTAAACAAAGATCGTTTAGTGTTGACATCAAACAATGGCCCCATAAAACGTCAATTGCAAGTGCACACTAGTCTTGTCGGTAAATTTCAATCGTTAGTGCTAGTATCGATTTCTTATCGACTTACTCTGTTGGAGACGATGAACCAATTATGTCTTGTTTTATTTTCCTCCAATTAGAAGAATCCTCATATCGTTGCATTG